>JASFAX010003426.1:0-42489 GCA_030737875.1 Allium sativum | reverse complement strand
ATATGCTCATAATAGTAGTGCATATCGATTTTTGGTGTACAAATATGAAATTGATGACATTCATGAAAACACCATTATCGAGTCTCGAAATGCAAGATTCTTTGAACACATTTATCCTCTAAAAACCTCTATTGAAACTAGTGTTCAAAAGAGGCTAAGAGAACCAGATACTCCCGGTGATAATGTAGATCAAAGAAAAATGAATGATGAAACTGAGATAGAGGAACCAAGAAGGAGCAAGCGACAAAGGACATCTAAATCCTTTGGATCCGATTTCTATGCATATATGATAGAAAATGAACCTCTAACTTACCAACAAGCAATGTCATCTCCCGATGCTCCTTATTGGAAAGAAGCCGTCAATAGTGAAATAGAATCCATTCTACAAAACCATACGTGGGAACTAGTGGATCTCCCTAAAGGATCAAAACCACTAGAATATAAATGGATATTTAAGAAAAAACTAAAGGCTGACGACTCAATAGACAAGTATAAAGCAAGACTTGTAATAAAAGGATTCAGACAGAAGGAAGATCTGGATTACTTTGATACATACTCTCCAGTTACCAGAATAACATCAAATAGGATGCTTATTGCCATCGCATCTATATTGAATTTGGAAATACACAAAATGGATGTGGAAACTGCGTTTTTGAACGGTGAACTGGAAGAAGAAATATATAAGCAACAACTAGAAGGGTTTCTAAGCCCAGGAAATGAAAATAAGGTGTGCAAATTAGTAAAATCTCTTTATAGCCTTAAACAAGCACCAAAACAATGGCATGAGAAATTTGATGAAACAATGTTATCAAATGGATTCAAAATAAATGAATCAGATAAATGCGTCTATATAAAATGTATAGATGCTGGATATATCATTGTTTGTCTCTACATTGATGATTTACTGATCCTAGGAAATAATAAGGTCATAATAAAATTTACGAAGGACATGCTATCCTCTAGATTTGATATGAAGGACCTAGGAGTTGCCTATGTAATTTTAGGTGTAAAAATTATAAAGACACCACAGGGACATGCGTTATCTTAGTCACATTACATTGCTAAAATTCTTGAAAAATTCAAGCAGCATAATATAACTACTGCAAAATCACCAGTAGATATGAACTAAAATTGGGTAAAGAACACTGGTGATGGTACATATCAGCTTGAATACTCTCGTATACTGGGAAGTATTATGTATGTCATGAATTGCACTAGGCCTGATATTGCGTACGCTGTAAGCAAGCTAAGTAGATATACCAGCAATCCTGGTAAAAATCATTGGAAAGCAATAATTAGAGTCCTAGGATATTTAAAGTATACACAAAACTATGTGTTGCAATATGATAAGTATCCTTCAGTGGTAGAAGGATATAGTGATGCCAATTGGATAACGAGCTCAAATGACATAAAATCCACAAGTGGATATGTGTTTACATTAGGAAATGGAGCAATTTCGTGGAAATCTTCCAAACAGACTTGCGTAGCAAGGTCAACAATGGAATCTGAGTTCATTGCTCTAGATAAAGCCGCGGAAGAAGCAGATTGGCTTAGGGGGGGTTTTTAGAGGACATTCCAAATTGGAAAAAACCAGTACCTCCAATATGTATACATTGTGATAGTCAATCTACTATAGGAAGGGCGAATAGTACATTGTATAATGATAAATCTAAACATATTCGTCGTATGCATAAAACCATAAGACAACTTCTCTCTAATGGAGTTATCACTATAGACTATGTAAGGTCAAAGGATAACATTGCAGATCCACTAATTAAAGGCTTGCCTAGAGAGAAAGTTCAAACCTTATCGATGGGAATGGGTTTAAGACCTATAAACTAAAAAGTTTTTCTAAATGGAAACCCCACCTAGTTGATTGGAGATCCCAAGATCTAGGTTCAAAGGGACAACTAAGTTTAAAGATAAACTTGACACAACTGTTAAAATACAAACCATTCCTATGATAAGTCAGTGCACAACCCGTCGGAGAATAGGATAAGCTTAGCTTTTAATGATGTCTATACTGTGGTAAATGACCCAAGTGGAGATTGTGGGATACACTTTATAGAATCACCTAAGTGAGTGTGAAGGCGCCGCTTTAAGAAGAATTGTAAGGTTGAATTCTTCAAACACTCATGAGACCAAGCAGGTGTTCATGGAAAAAAATGAACACAAACAGAGAACCAAGGGGTTAAGAAACATTTAACGTGTGTAATCTTTATAGACTTACACAAAAGGCTTACAGTTTAAAGACAATCTAGTCCACTGATTCGCCAGTAGGTTATAACGATAAACACTAGGAAAAGTTCAAGGCCATTGTGCTACTTTTACCGATACGCTAAATGTTTCGCAATATTTAAGAACAAAAAATTAAGTAACCTCTCATTCATGTGGGGGATTGCTGGAAATGAATGAGAAGGTTAGGGAAGAAGAGGTTATGTGATAGTGGAGAAATACAAAGAAACCAAGTCCCACATTGTGTGTGTTTTGTGGATACATCTCCATAAATACCAAAGCCCCACATGCTATATCAAACAAATGACATGAGCACATAAGGACTTGAATGAATGGGCTATGTAGGCATTGGGCCTTCATATTAAATATTAAAATATCAAAGATAAGGGCCTTGGGGCTCTTGGGGTCTCTCGTGATGAAATGGGCCGCCGACTGTTAAAATGCGCGGAAAGTAGTTTATTTTTGCGCGGGTGCGTCTGTTCGCCTGAACATGGATCAGATGCGACCGTTTGAACCAGCGTGCCTGTACAAACAGTAGCGACTACCCAGAAAGGCACTCCTCTGCCGCTATATATAGGCAGCCTGACAGAGCCACTAATCATCCAATTGATTGATTCATTCTGTCTCCTTCTTCTACACTAATTATCTGTTCTTAAAATAAACTCACTTGAGTTCGTTGTTGCTCTGCAACTAGAAGCGCTACATTGCAGAGATCGGTTTGTTTCATCTTGGGAAACAATTGCTCGCATACCTTCAGCGCCGTAGAAGGGGCAATATTGTTTCAAGGAAACAGATTTACTTTGGGCTCGGACGATACTAACAAGTACTCTTTTTACTTCTGTTTTGCAACTGTTCTGTGATGTTGCAAATCCGGTCACACTTTTTGCCGTTACTAATTTTGAATATAGTTCATACTGGTAACACTTCTTGACGTGACAGTTGGATAGTGACAATTTATTGATTGCTATCAGGTTCGTGCTATATTTGCATTGTTACGAACAACAAGCATGCCCAGTTAACAAAAGAGACTGTAAAAGTACACCTGAAGACCAAATACTATGACAATAAGTTTACTTAGCAGCATTAGCACCCCAAAGATAACAGCTAGAGTTCATAAAATAGAATTTGGAATCAACAATCTGAGCTTACCATGTAGATCCGAAACTGTTGGAGTTTGCTCGAATGATGGGAAGGTCAGCCCGAACAACCATATCTTAAGTGGAAGAAAAATTGCCAGAATGGAGCAACCAACACCATGCAAACACAAACCACCTTCAAAACACTGGCTTCAATTAGGAAAAAAAAGAAGATAAAAGCCACGACAAGCATATACACAACAACGACCAACTCAAGCTACCATGAAAACATGAGTCATAAGATGAAACCCCAATCTAAAAACATCAAGAAAATTTCCCACCAGAATTGTAAGAAAACAAGTCAACTCTAGCCGTGCCGAGGAACTCTATGAAACCAAAAAACACATCTAACAAATATCTGCAACGGTATGCTACGCAATGCAGCAGATTGGTGAGCAAAGAGAGACACAGTACAATACGAAAAGGGAGGACGAGTAGAAGATAGAGTAGGACACTCAGTCTTAAGCAGCGGTAGCGAAATAGAGCAGTGAGGATCGAAGGTGGAGAAAAGCAATAGGTGAGAAGATTTGCAAAAGGATGAAAAAAGGCAAAGGAGAAAAAAGAGAGGAGGAAACGAGGACAGGGTAAAAAATAAAATAAAATAAAATACAAAAACTTGAGTATTGAGAGGTTAGAGAAGTGGATGATGAAGAATTGGAGCGAGGAGCGAAGGAATGAAAAGACAAAAATGAGATCCTGAAAGAAGAAGAATGGAGGAAGCGATAAACCTACTCCCCATTAAATAACTCCTATAACAACATAACCTGTATATATAGCAAGGCGTCTACAATAATAATGTTACCCGTATGAAATAGTAATAAATAATAGATTAAAGTAATAAAAGGCTTCAATATATGAAGTTTTTTTAGATATAAAGACATAATTGATGTTGAGAAGTCGATAAAGCAAGAAAAAATCCTGATCAAATGAACCAGGAATCAGCTAGAAAAGGGAAAAAAGAAAAGAAAGATAAGAATTGCATAACTAAAAGTTCCCAAGGATCATATCAATACAAATCAAGAAAAGTGAAGAAACCTGGAACACAGTTTCAAACATATAAGTCATATGACAACATAAGTATAAAACATCCTCTGTTGTTTCCAAAATATTACCTATTTCTTACTGTTGCAATATTTTAAGGCTCGTTGAAAATTTGTCAATTGACTACGTCAGATTGACCTTCATCTTTTTTTGCAAAATGAGCCGGTAGCTTCTTCGGGAAATTATCACCTGGACCCGAAATTTCGTGGTCCCCTGGGCCAAAACAATCTGGCCCCCTGATTTCAGGTGGGTCCCACCGAAATTAAAGGCCCAGGTTTTTTCGGACCATGGGACCACGAAATTTTACGATCAGGAGATTTGTACCCAGCTTCTTCGATTCTACATTATCCCAATCAATCATGCACCTGCAACCAACCTAGTTGCGCATAGCAAATACATAATTGTACTGGCTAGGAAGAAAGAAGCTTATGAAATAATAAGTTAACAATAATTAATAACTAACATACAAAAAATAAATAAATAAAACCTTACAGACCTAATTGATTCTTTCACTTCCTTATTCATATAGCTCCTTCCACTTTATTCATATAACTTCTGCATGTACATGTGAAACTGCACAAGTTCAAGAAAATCATGCAGGTACTTTACATGTTGCAACACAAAGATCAACATCTAGTCTGCAGTTTGGTATCCATTAGCTTCTTTTTTTGTTAGAACACTACTAAAAACACGTAACTAAAGACTGATAATTACAGACCATAATAATTCAGTTTGTACTTAAAAACTGATCAATGACCGAAAAAAAACGGTTTTAAATATTTGATATTAAAAACTGAAAATGGGTCATTGATCTGTCTTTAGATGTTTGGAACAGCTTAGAGATTGATGAGTCAGTCTCTAGTTTGGTAACCAGCCGTATTTAATTAGTTATCGATCCAAAGGTGGAGCTTTTTTTATTTGTTTTCGATCTAGCGGTCAACTTTTGCAATCCATGTACATTTTGAGTTTTATATAAAATCTGTAACTTTTTTAATGAATTAAATAAATACTCCATTTTGTTGAACGTGGTCTTCGTTCATGCATAAATCTGCTCCACTATCTCCACTTTGAAATTATAGAAACCCCTTTTCTCCTATTCCACCTGCACCATAAGGAAGCAACGATCCTCAACTTACAACACATACATGTCCTACAATAACCGCTGCTCTTCGCAAACCACATCCTCATGTGATATCCTCCCTGCAGTGTCTGTGCATGACAATCTCTGAACAGGTTGCCAGTGTTTCCTCATGTGGCCTAAATAGTAGTTCCCACAGCAACACATTGAAGCCAGACGTACAATAAAGTGGTGATGCATTCTGCAAAGAAAGGGTATGGCATTGCTGAGTATTTACCTTTTATGCCGGTTGAAAAGATCACCAAGGTTTTTGGGGAAGAGGACCAGAGTGCTCCTGCTGCGGCTGTGAGTCAGCGGTGCACGTTGTTTGGGAGCTGTGCCTTGTGTGTTTAACGTGTTTTTGTTTTTTCTGCTGTTTGCTTTTTCGATTTGAATGAATATAGGATTCTGAACCATAAATGTTGACTAGTTTGAATTAAAAAAGAACTACTTTTTCAGGTGTACCGAGACGATTTCCATAAATGCAGTAGTTTGCAGGTCAAAATATGTCTATTCATGATTCCATTTTTGCTAAATCTTCGTTCTTTTCCATGCTGAAGTATCTGAATTTTTCCAGGGATCTTAATCTGATAGGGCCTTCGTGAAGTCTCGCTCGAAGCCTAGATCGGGTCGTTAGTCATGTGGTGATCGGAATTGCAATAGATCCGATGTGTGTGACTGTTTCATCTTCAATTTGCTTTCGGCCTCTCCTCATCATCATATGTTGCTGCTGCAGCGTTTGTTGTTTATATAATACCTGCTGCTATTGCATATAAGGCTTTCTGCTAGGGAGCAATAAACTTTTGATGTTGATTCTTTACTGCCATTTGAACTGAATGAGGTGCAGCCATGAATGGTAGTGGCATTGCCTTGTTGCTGAAGGTGAAAGAGAAGGTTTGTGCGAACAAAGCGAAGGTCCGAGGTGAATACGTAACGGTTAGAAGAAACGAAGAATACATGGAATGTTGTGATATGCCAGTGAAATAATTATAATGAAGTAGCTATGATTTGTTATGCATTTGCAATATTATAATATGTAAGTGTTAGAGTTGTATTGTCATGTTGCGTTGCAAGTGTATTCTGACCAGTGGAAATGAAAGAAAGTTCATGATTATGTGCAGTATAACATTTTGGACTATCATATGTATTATGTTATTCAACATGACATTATATGAATTTTTCTGAATTGTGTATATGGAATGTATATATATTGTATGAAATCAAACTCCCAATTTCTTCAACTACTGTTAAAATTGAATAAATATTTAAGTATTCAAATATATTTGTAATTTGTGACTGATTTCAAACTCTATTTCAGTTCCAAAATTCAGTTTTAACCAGTACTAAAGACCGACTTTCGGTCTTAAGAATTTAAGATTGAACAGCAGTCTTAAACAAATTTTAAGACTTGGAAATTAGTAACTAAAATATTCAGTATTTAACCAGTCTTTAAACCTTGTTTAAAGACCGAATTGCTTAACTAAAGACTGAAATTGTCAGTCTTTAACTCAACTTTTTTTTGTAGTGGAAAATGTAATACCACGAATCCAAATTTACAGCCTGCACGACACTTTTTAATTTTTTATAAGTAACCTTAAAAAAAGTAGAAGCCAGAAACAAAGTTGTTTTCACATAGTGACTGATTCTCTCAGCATACCAGCAAATCACAATGTGATTTCATATGAATCCACCCAGCGAAGCCACAATACACATACAAAACATAGATGAATTCAAGTGACTACCTCCATATTTCAGCGCAATGATAAAGAAGTCAAGTGTGAAGGATCCAATATTTAGTTCGCCATTAAATTATCTTCGTTTCCACTTACTGAATATCTTTCCTTCTTGAATAAAATCCTGTTCTTGGACTAAGCTGTTATATTTCAGAAAGATCTGAAGAAACTATGGAAAACCAATATGAAAGGAAAAGTAATCATTGTTGTCAAGACTTGTGAAAAAGATGGTTCAATAAATACATTGGATACACTTGTTGATTTTTTCAGAACCAACTATAGAAGAGGAGTTTGATGCCAAGGAAAGTTATGGACTTTTAGGATGAATATTTTTTGTCTAAAGCAATGGAGTTTATTAGGTCTGACTAATGTTTACAATAAGTGGATACAATTGGGAAAAACAAGAGCATCATAAAAGTGGGAAGCTTACCGTTAGGTCGGATAACGTTTTATAAACACACTTTACCTTTGAACAGAAAATGGCAGTTGCTAGGCTTGGGGCAAGATGGTAGAATTGAAACTGTGGATATCAACAGAGCTGTAGTGCCGCATTACAGTGGCAGGATGAAACAATGGTTTGAGATCGCAGTGTCGCGATTCAGAGGCTGCAGGATCAAGTTCCTCCTGTATGATCAGTCTTACCTGCGATAATGCAATATACATGAGTAGGGAAAAATGTAGTTTACATAGTATATGAAGGAGATTTGTTTGTTTTTTCAATTTTTCTTTTTTCACTTTCATCTTTTGTATACTTACTTTTTCTTCGATATTGATTATTTTTGCATAGGGGTTAGATCGTAAAATAAGACCATGACCTGAGTTTATTTTTTTGTAGGAACATACAGTAGTGCGATTTGTGTAATTTCGACACTAAAGCTTTTAAATAGATTATCTTGACCAGTTTGTTTTCAAGGCAAACAAAGGCAGAAATATCTACCATCGTATTAACCTGCTTGAGCAGCCAACAATAATAAAAGGAAAAGCAAGGCACGTTTATTGGAAAATTTCAACTACACATGGAAAACTAAAATGGTAATAATAGTGTAGTGAGTTAAACAGTCATATAAAGTAAATCATATTTAAACTGATTTAGGATCCTTGGTTTTGAACTTTTAACTTGTTTCTTGTTAGCTTGTAAATTGATGCAGCTGGAAATTTCTTCATGAAGTGAATAACAACACAATATAATGTCTTTAGACAAATTATTGCACGTGAATACTTATTTTATAAAAAATAAAAAAAAAGGTTTCCAAATCCAACTATTTGCGAATAGTACACGGAATTAACATCTGTTGTTGAAAAGAACTACAATCATAAATGGTAAATTTATTTGCACTGCTACCATTATTGGTATGTATGTGTGTGTATATATATGTGTGTGTGTAGCTAAAACAATTAACAAAATATTTTTTTTAATTAAGTCATTTGAATTCAAAACATTTAAAGTATCATAAGCATTTAAAACTATAAGAGTACATTTCAGAGTATTGCCGATACTTTTTTGGTTTTGAACGAAATGTTGTGGTCTCGTTCAGATCATGCATTTAGGATCTAAAAGAAAAAACCCATCTAAACTCCATTATAAGTGTTGTTTCTGTATACTAATTCATTTCTGCATATCATACCTTATTAACCATAATAATATAGTGTTGTTGCAGTATAATGTTCCAGTATGCACATCATAGCATAAAAAACAAGGAAAAAACGTTGCGACTTAATTCTAGTTTTAACTCTGATATGCTCAGCTCACTTTCACATATAGAAGCTTGCATAAATCGTTGCATTCAACCTAAGCAATATAAAGACCACATTCATGACATGTTGAAGCCTATAACCGAAACATTGTGCACAAATATTACAACACATGAAAGGCACAGGAAGACAAAAGCTATAATAATTTTACTTTTGTTAAGAATTGTTAGTTACAGCTTAGTTACAAATGAGTGGCTGAAATATTGCATACGATGCCATAGAACCAGCCGACAAAATATGTTTACTAAAAGCTTAAATGACATGCTATATTTATAAGTTAGCATAAAATGGATCAAGTTAAAACATTTTTTTTATTAAATACTGATAACAAGCTTTTTGTAGCATTGACGGGTTTTCATCCTATGCTAAGCCGGTATGTTAGAACTATAAAACTGAATATTTCGATAACCCCTATGTAAAGATATGTATTAAATATATTTTTACGTATAAACGACATATCCAGTCGACTTGTTTAGATACCACAATAATAAATTCATGAATCTCTTAGAGAACCAAAAAGGGGGGATGTGGTTGGGATGGACAAAGAAATAAAAAGGCTGAAAAATAAGCTAAAAGCCCATATTTAATTTTCATAAGCTGGCACTAAGTGTAGAAAATTAATTGAGAGGAAGAGATGAAGAAGTTTTGGGAAAGACAAATTTTATTGCTTTTCTTTTGCTCAATTGCTTGATTGCTTACATTGACATAAGATGCCTCTTTTATACATGCTTTTTCTAATTGAAAGAAAATTCTATATAAGATCACAATAATACATTACCAAATATAACCAAATAAGCAAATCAGGAAATATATATTGCAATTAACACATGCAATATATGATTTCGTTTAATGCTATTTAATTTATTTCCAACAATGTCTCCCCTAAATTAAACTTGCTTCTTGTTCCCAAATTCTCTGCACTTCTTCTAAAGACTTGTCCGCTTCGTGCCTTTGTCAAAATATCAGTCATCTGATCACTTGTTCAGAATATCTCGATTTTGATTCCTTTATACCTTACGTACTTTGGCAAGAAAAAGAATGATATTATACAGAGTTCCTTAATTGTGGTCTTCTTCTGTGCCTTCACCTCATTCACATTACCCTCTTTATGTTCCACGTACACCTTCGCGTTAGGCCCTGGATTTTCAATATTTTCGTTCACAAAACTTTTCGGTTCTTTAAAGCTTCCAGTAGGACTTTTAGGAGTAATATTACTATTGCCTCTTTTTGCAGCATTGCTAGCTCTTCTCTTTCTTAAATCTTGTTCTGCCTCTAACTTCCCTTCTTGAGATTTTCCAGATTTCTCCATTGTTATTCTCAAAGCTTCTCTCTTCTCATCCAACTCCTTATGAGCATCTTCCAATTTTTCTAAAGTTTTCAGCTCGGATTCTTTTACTACCTCGATTTGAGCAATGGCAGCAGGGACCAGTTCATTTGACAGTTCCTCGGCTTCATGAACCTTGCTCGCAAACCCAATATCTTGTTTTGGTTTCAATTTTACGTCTTCTTTTACCTTGGTTAAACTCTGTGTCTTTTCAACTCCAGGCTCTCCGATCAACACTGGGTTGTTCTTTTGCACTATTTCTTCTTTGCTGTCCATTTCTTCAGTAGTAACGTTAGTCATAGCCTCGTCTCCTTTTTCATTCTCTTCAACTTTGTCTTCTTCATGTTCTTTTTCATCAGATTTGTTAATAAAATCTGCAGTAACTTCTAGATTTTCCTCATCTTCGTATTCAATTTCTTCATTCTTTGTATTTTCATTTTCACTGTCTTCATCCTCAATTTCTTCACTCCCAATATCTTCATTTTCAACTCCTTTGTTTTCATCCTCTTCTTCAACCTCTTCGACCTCCTCTTCATCATCATCATCATCATCTTCTTCTTCTTCTTCTTCTGCTTTTGTGTTATCCATTGCATACACCTCTTTCAATAAATTCCACGAATCTTTTGCAGATTTTTCTCCATGAATATGACTCCATGCTTCTTCATCAACGTTCTCACTCATCAAAACACGAGCTTGATGATCTTTCCGTCTCAAGCTTACAAATGATTTACTCTCTTTCTCTGTCATGTTTTTAACATCTTTTGGCCATTCGTAGCCACACTCAACAATTTCCCATAATCCTTTGGAGATCAACTCTTCTTTCTTTTTGTTACTCCACTTTTCGAAGTTTTCTTTTGTGAGAACGAACGACGAGAAAAATAAAAATGCCATAGTTTTAACCAGGCTCTGATACCAATTTGTAGAAAATTAATTGAGAGGAAGAGATGAAGAAGTTTTGGGGAAGACAAATTTTATTGTTTTTCTTTTGCTCAATTGCTTGATTGCTTACATTGACATAAGATGCTTCTTTTATACATGCTTTTTCTAATTGAAAGAAAATTCTAGATAAGATCACAATAATACATTACCAAATATAACCAAATAAGAAAATCAGGAAATATATATTGCAATTAACACATGCAATATATGATTTCATTTAAAGCAATTTAATTTATTTCCAACACTAAGAATCTGATTAGCCTTATCCATCAGAAACATGGCTTCATACTCATACTCATACTGAAATATTATGAAATTGCTACCACCCATATGTGTTTTTTTCATTAAGTCTGATACTAGTGAACGCATCCTATTTTGGGAGGAGCTTAGAATGAATTTGAATGATTTTATTAAAAAAATAAACCTTTTCATTTGAACTATATTATCGACTACTATTAAAAAGATAAAAAATCTAAAAGAAAAAGTAAATAAACAATGCTGGTTGCCCAACACCAAGAGGCGCTACATTCACATATGATGTTCTCCAGTTGAAGTTTGCTATCTCACCAGTGACTAGACAATGCTCAACTACATCTGCAAAAATAATCAAAACGAAACTTTCGGCTTTAATCACCAGGTCTTCATCAATCCTTCTTTCCCCATATAACATAGTACATTTCCTCTATATCTTATATCTTTTTTTCTTTATCGAAAAAAACATTTTCTTTCCTATTAAGGAAAGAAAAAAAATGCATCGTTCTTTTTTATCCAAATCAAATTTTTGTTTGCTTTGCATGCATAAAGTGAAAGAAATTAAATAGTCTAAGCATAACAAATCTCTAGAATAGAACACTCATGCTTCCAAGTAGTAGGCAATTTATGTGTAGCTATTCATCTCCTTCAATTTATTTAACAGTTGTTATGAGGACAAATTTGTTTAGAACGTAACCCCTCTTTAATTAATATAATTTTCAAGGCGTATTTCACAAAATTATCTATAAAATGAAAGATTATTAACCTGACGACTTTTACTAAGTGTGGCGAGAATGAAGTATTTATAATTTAATTATTGAATCTATTAACTAATGATTTAAACAGATGCTAACCCAGAGGTAGCAAACCAGTCACAGTCTCCACTAGAATAATAAGATTAAACTCCAAACCAGCTTGCTACATAAAAAGAGAAAACCTAAATCAGCACTATTGAAAATGCGTATATTTTCAAGGCTCAAATCTTTACTGTGTCTACCATGGACTAAATCTCACCACGAAGAGAACTGATATTAAACCAAAATCAACACCAAGTGACACTAGATAAGTTAACGATTGAACGAATCATGCCACAAATCTTTTTCTCAATGGAAAAATTGGAAGTATTGTCTCAAAGCTAAACCATGTAATCGTGACAAGGAACTAAGTAAACAGGAAATAATCAAATCTTGTGCCATAACACTTGCTGCTCTTATTGGAAGATATAAATAAATTTGTATCGAAGATATGGTAAGTTAAGTCGAAATCATTTTAAACTAATACCTTTTAAGCTCCAAAGTGAAAATGGTTCAAATTCTCGATTGAATCAAGCGTAGAACGGAATGATTACAACGGTTTGTGCTTCATCGATTGGGCTGGGTTTTACAAGAGGGTTTAGTTGATGGCGATGAGAGCGAGCGTGACGCAGCTTCGTTGAAGGCAACGATGGCAAGCGCAACGGAGTCTGGAACATGGTCGAGTATAGTCAATGAAAAAGCGAAAAGTGTGGCAACATCGATGGAAAAGGCGGAGAGCGCGGCGGCGTCGAAGGTAAGATTGGGATTTAGAGCTTGAGAAATTTTGACAACGAGTTGATTTTAATATCTGAGCGGTCATTGGAAATGTGGGGGAAGATAATTTTAATAATATATTGTCAAAAAATATTTTTAACAACGGTTAACTTATGCAAGCTGTAAGGAACAAGTTGTAATAAGCATGTTTTGATGTAGTGCACTAACGGAGCATGCTACGACCACTGACTAATTATTAAGGTCCTGGGTCCCACCCATACTTTTAGTTGTCAGGGTTATCCGAATCTTTAGCCACATACTAAATCATTTTATATCCCGAAGTGATAAATCTATTTCGTAATAATAATCACAAGTAATTACAAATCATATTATTACTGCTTTCCAAAACATTCAAACAACGGGATTTTTTAAGCCGTCGATTTTTTTTTTTTCATTTATAAAACATCTCTTATAAAACATTTATCTCTTCAAAATATTTCAAATATTTTCCACTCAAAATCAACCATTCATTTCATATTTATTTGCGAAATCCTCTTTCAAAACTATTCATCTAAATTTTCGTTTGTAAATTAAATGAATCGATATTGTCGTTAAACATCATTCAGCCAAATCTAGAAATGAATCACAAGGCGTTAGCGCATAAATAATTTTTCTACCCAACCCAATGCTAAATAGAAATAGTTATTTGCTCATAAACTGAATCAACACAATCAGTCAACCAATAATAATCAACGACAAACGACAACGTAACATTTGTCCAATTTAATAGCAGAACGGTGTTTGATTTTGCTAACAGATTCACTAAAAAAATATAATTATTTAATTACGTAAACCGTTATTAAATTGCATAACGGATAATTTAGCAATATTTTACGTTTAACTAAACCTGTTAAACAATTATACTAACATGTTTTATTTATTAATATGATGTTAATGTCCAAATCCGTGGCTAAAACGGATTCCAAAAAGGGTGAGATAAACATGTTGCAAGTTAAGACACATTAATTTACGTTTCGAACTATTAAAATAAAAGAAATTAATACACCTCACCCAAGGCCCAGTTTGGCCCAATGCATGCGTCCTTGTTTTTCTGTCTCACGTTCATGTTCCTGTAGGTTCTCTTCTGTTCCCATTTTGGCAAGCTACAGGATTCCTCCTTTTCTTCCATTCACGAACACGCCACTCCTTGCCATACCACCCTCTTGCTTAGACCTGTCAAAATATGGCCCTACCCTTTTTACCCTAATTACAACCCTGTTGGGTCAACCCTTTTACATTTTTTTATTAAATGGATCATAAAAGGGTTGACTCATTTTTAAAAGGGTTACAAATGCGTAACCCACTTACCCAAATAGTAAAAAAGTAATACTTTAAAATAACGATTTTTAAATGTAAAAATGTCAAAAACATCCTATATTTTGGAAAAAGTAAAAAAAAAGAAAAGATTTCAAAAAATCCAGAAAATTATAAAATGAAATTTAAAAAATG
This sequence comes from Allium sativum, assembly GCA_030737875.1. Taxonomy (NCBI): domain Eukaryota; kingdom Viridiplantae; phylum Streptophyta; class Magnoliopsida; order Asparagales; family Amaryllidaceae; genus Allium; species Allium sativum. The sequence goes on along the minus strand of JASFAX010003426.1, from coordinate 27,943 downwards.
AAGTATTCGAAAATAATGATTTTTAAAGCTAAAAGGACCAAAATTACGAAAATGCCCTTCATACTGGAAAAAATGAAAAAATTTCAGAAAATCCAGAAAATTACGAAATAGAAAGTAAAAAAAGAATTATTTTAAAATAACGATTTTTTTAAAGCTAAAAATGCTAAAATTACGAAAATACCCTTCATTTTGAAAAAAGTGAAAAAACCAAATAAATTTCAAAAAATCCAGAAAATTACTAAATGAAAAGTAAAAAAAGAATTATTTTAAAATAACGATTTTTAGAACTAAAAATGCTAAAATTACGAAAATACCCTTCATTTTAAAAAAAGTGAAAAAAACAAAAAAAAAAAAATCAGAAAATCCAGAAAATTACGAAATGAAAAGTTAAAGAAGAATTATTTTACAATAACGATTTTTAAAGCTAAAAATGCTAAAATTACGAAAATACCCTTCATTTTGAAAAAAGTGAAAAAAATAAATAAATTTCAAAAAATCCAGAAAATTACGAAATGAAAAGTAAAAAAAGAATTATTTTAAAATAACGATTTTTAAAGCTAAAAATGCTAAAATTACGAAAATACCCTTCATTTTGAAAATAGTGAAAAAAATAAATAAATTTCGAAAAATCCAGAATATTATGAAATGAAAAGTAAAAAAAGAATTACTCGAAAATTATGATTGTTAAAGCTAAAATTAATTTGGAAAAAGTGAAATTTATTACAAATTTGGCAAAAATTACTAAATGAAATACCCTTAATTTTCGTAATTTTGGCATATATAGCTTTAAAAATTGTAATTTTCAAATAATTCTTTTTTTACTTTTCATTTCTTAATTTTCTGGATTTTTTGAAATTTATTTGTTTTTTTCACTTTTTTTCAAAATGAAGGGTATTTTCGTAATTTAAGCATTTTTAGCTTTAAAAATCGTTATTTTAAAATAATTCTTTTTTTGCTTTTCATTTCGTAATTTTCTGGATTTTTTGAAATTTATTTATTTTTTTCACTTTTTTCAAAATGAAGGGTATTTTCGTAATTTTAGCATTTTTAGCTTTAAAAATCGTTATTGTAAAATAATTCTTCTTTAACTTTTCATTTCGTAGTTTTCTGGATTTTTTGAAATTTATTTGCTTTTTTCACTTTTTTCAAAATCAAGGGTATTTTCGTAATTTTAGCATTAAAAATCGTTATTGTAAAATAATTTATTTAACTTTTCATTTTGTAATTTTCTGGATTTTTTGAAATTTATTTATTTTTTTCACTTTTTTCAAAATGAAGGGTATTTTCGTAATTTTAGCATTTTTAGTTTAAAAAATGGTTATTGTAAAATAATTCTTTTTTAACTTTTCATTTCGTAATTTTCTGGATTTTTTGAAATTTATTTGTTTTTTTCACTTTTTTCAAAATGAAGGGTATTTTCGTAATTTTAGCTTTATAAATCGTTATTTTAAAATAATCCTTTTTTCACTTTTCATTTCGTAATTTTCTGGATTTTTTAAAATTTATTTTGCTTTTTTCACTTTTTTCAACATGAAGGGTATTTTCGTAATTTTGGCCTTTTTAACTTTAAAAATTATTATTTTCGAATAATTCTTTTATTAACTTTTACTTTCGAATAATTCAACACTTGAATTTCAAAATTTGAAAGTTCAAAATTTTATGAAATATTTTGAAAATAAAAAAATTTAGCATTTGTTTTTATTAAATAAATCAAAATTAAAAACTTTCATTTACTATTAGTGTTATAAGGGTTATAAGGGTTGTAATGGGTTAACCCTTTAATCAAGAAAGTCAAAAAGGGTCATGCTATTGTATGTAGCTAAACGATCGGGTCAAAAAGGGTTAACCCTTATATGACCCTACCTCACCCTTTTGACACGTCAAAAAGGGTTAACCCTTATATTTCACTTTTTACAAGAGGGTTTAGTCGATGGCGATGAGAGCGAGTGTGACGCAGCTTCGTTGAAGGCAACGATGGCAAGCGCAACGGAGTCTGGAACATGGTCGAGTTTAGTCAATGAAAAAGCGAAAAGTGTGGCAACATCGATGGAAAAGGCGGAGAGCGCGGCGGCGTCGAAGGTAAGATTGGGATCTAGAGCTTGAGAAATTTTGACAACGAGTTGATTTTAATATCTGAGCGGTCATTGGAAATGTGGGGGAAGATAATTTTAATAATCTATTGTTAAAAAATATCTTTAACAACGGTTAACTTATGCAAGTTGTAATAAGCATGTTTTGTTGTAGTGCACTAACGGAGCATGCTACGACCACTGACTAATTATTAAGGTCCTGGGTCCCACCCATACTTTTAGTTGTCAGGGTTATCCGAATCTTTAGCCACATACTAAATCATTTTATATCCCGAAGTGATAAATCTATTTCGTAATAATAATCACAAGTAATTACAAATCATATTATTACTGCTTTCCAAAACATTCAAACAACGGGATTTTTTAAGCCGTCGAAATTTTTTTCATTTATAAAACATCTCTTATACAACATTTATCCCTTCAAAATATTTCAAATATTTTCCACTCGAAATCAACCATTCATTTCATATTTATTTGTGAAATCCTCTTTCAAAACTATTCATCTAAATTTTCGTTTGTAAATTAAATGAATCGATATTGTCGTTAAGCATCATTCAGCCAAATCTAGAAATGAATCACAAGGCGTTAGCGCATAAATAATTTTTCTACCCAACCCAATGCTAAATAGAAATAGTTATTTGCTCATAAACTGAATCAACACAATCAGTCAACCAATAATAATCAACGACAAACGACAACGTAACATTTGTCTAATTTAATAGCAGAACGGTGTTTGATTTTGCTAACAGATTCACTAAAAAAATATAATTATTTAATTACGTAAACCGTTATTAAATTGCATAACGGATAATTTAGCAATATTTTACGTTTAACTAAACATGTTAAACAATTATACTAACATGTTTTATTTATTAATATGATGTTAATGTCCAAATCCGCGGCTAAAACGGATTCCAAAAAGGGTGAGATAAACATGTTGCAAGTTAAGACACATTAATTTACGTTTCGAACTATTAAAATAAAAGAAATTAATACACCTCACCCAAGGCCCAGTTCGGCCCAATGCATGCGTCCTTGTTTTTCTGTCTCACGTTCATGTTCCTGTAGGTACTCTTCTGTTCCCATTTTGGCAAGCTACAGGATTCCTCCTTTTCTTCCATTCATGAACACGCCACTCCTTGCCATACCACCCTGTTGTTCACAAACCATCACAATTTTTTTTTACACACACAGTGCCATATTCACACAAATATATAAATAAAAACACACACGCATACACACCACATGTACCTGAACGCACACCACGCACAACTCACATGCATACACGCATATATTTTCACATACCCACATACAATACTCGACACACACAACACATCACTCACGCCACCCTCACACTGTCACACACAAATGCTCGACACACACGCATATACAAACATTTACACACCTGCAACTCACATATGTAAATATATTGACGCACATATATATATATATATGAGCTTTGGTTATATATTTTATATAAACTAATGATATAATCTTGCAAAAAAGTTTCAACTGTTATCCTTAATGAAATGGATTCATAGGATTTGATCTTTTATTGTTGGAAGGGGAATTGTTGGGAACGGGGAATGTGTTCTTTTTACGAAAGGGGCATTTTGGAAGGGGCAGAGTTATTATTTTATTGTTTTTGTATATATTATTTTTAATTGTTTGTGTTTGTTTGTGTTTAGTGTTGAACAGAATAGTAGAACGCAGAATACAAAAATTACTGAATTTAAAAAAAACAACTACGACACCAATTTAAAAAAACCATCACAACACCTTACAGCACCATTCAAAAAAAAAAAAAAAAAAATACAACAACACAATCAGAAAATAAAACAACACAACTAATACTCCCACATACTGACCCAACACCCACAAGAATCACATCTTTCCGTCCCTCAGCTGCTTAACAAAATGAATAACACAAGCCCTAAGCTGGTAGGGCTTGCCAATCAGAGAATAAAATGGGTTGTGTCCCAATCTGTCATGCGTAGACATAATAACCGACACCTCCTAATCCTGATAGTCATCCTCCTCACGGCGTACAGACATGCATAAATCGATTAGCTCGTCTCGGTCCATGCGCGAAGGAGCTGAACGAGAAGGGTCAGCACCAGACCTGACCGGCCTACGAGTCGGATGACTCGAGATCTCCACATTCTCGCCACGAATGACATCGCCAAATAGCTGAGCCTCTTGCAGATGAACAGGTGGAGCATTCGGAATCACGTACTGACATCTGTCGGTAAGGATGCATCCTGAAAACATGGAGTCCAACTCCCTGAATCGTGCCGGGGACCCAATCTGTAGCAGTCTGTTCCACGGAGCCCAATCTCTCTTCATGTTGTCGAATTTGTTCTTCATTTGACCAGCGTTGTAATCCAACTGAGTCCACTCGTTGAACGCCTGTGCGATCAACTGATACCATCCGCCAACATTATGTGCACACGAACCAAGATGTTGCATGCACACGTCGATGAACGCGTTCGTGGTATCGTTGTTCCATTCGGCAATGGAGCGAGTGGACGATGACTGACTTACGGCCATTCTTTCTGGAAAATAAAATAAAAAAAAACGTATGAATACAAGAAATATAGGAGTAAAGAAATAAAAATATACAAATTTAAAATCAAAAACCTGAAAAAATCGACGAGTAGACGATGTTTGTAGCTGAAATTTTCGGAATTGGTTTTGTTTTGGTGATGGAAATGGATTGAAATGGAGGAAATATATAGGGAGAGGGAGAGGAATCGGCTGTTCTGGAATTGTCGTCGCGTCGGACGTGCGTCTGACGCGTCGGACGCGAAACTTATCTTTTCAACCATTCGTCTTGAAGGGGCAAAAGTGTGGGACCTACCATTGACGCGTCCAACGCGTCGGACGCAGACGCGAACATTAACTGCCCAATCAACAAATCAAATGCTACCTAAGTGAGAAGTGAAAAAAATAATAATCCCCCCTGTTAATTGCCTGCAACCGTGCATGTATAGGCAATATTAGGCTACAGTATTTTCATTAATGGGAAGTGAATGAAGTGAGAAGATGTGGAGAGGACAAGAGCGACAGAAAAAAAGTATCAATGTATGTGTATTTAATATGTTTTTTATGTTATAAAGTTTCCTGTACTCCGCTACGTAAAGCTCCGTTCACGTACGAACCGCTAGAGAAAAAAATAAAAATATGGTCGTGTTAATCAACACGCCACAATCCCAAAACTATAATAAAATAGACAAGTTAACTTATTCTGTGAAATACTGAAAACGTCGCTATAGGACGTAAAATACTTAAAAGAAAAAATTGTTTATTTTGCAAAATAAAAATTATAGGAAAAAAATCTATAAATTAAAATAAAAATACGTATAAAAGAAAAATCTTATCAAATTTCAAGAATAATATTTTATTATATTTAAATTCATATTTAACGACATAAATTCTCAAAATCGATTGTAAATCCTTGTAAAATTTATTAAAAATAAAATTTAAATTGGTTCCAAAAATCCAGGGTTGTTACTTGCAAGTACGATCATTCCAACTCATCAGAATAACTCCCGGATGCACAAATGTTTGGGGATGAGTAGGAATGCCACTCCCAGATCGTTATGACTCCCCACGCTCCAAACAACTCAACATATAAGTCAAGGCATTGATGAATGGTGCAACTCAACATCTCAATATTCATTTCAACTCCTCCGGGATTAGTATGACTTCTATAATTCAATAACTCCAGCAACTTCCAACTCCAAGGATTCGTACTTCCTGATTCTTTCATCAGAATGCAACCAAACTTCACTAATGGACGAAACAAAGAAAAATGAGAAACTCCATGAAGTCACGACCCGTAAACCCAAACAAAGTGTTTGGGGATCGGTACCAAACCCCTACATAGTGTTTTGGGCCCTCGTGGACTTCCTTTCCCGTGCATCTACCAGTTTCCCTCTATATGTACAACTATAAATTCGCTTGGGAAAGAAAAATCTTTTGGCACTTTGTTTTCTTATTGCTCTTGTAATCCCGTGAGTAATACCGATCTGGGCTTGTAATTCTTAAGTTAGATCAATAAAGTGGCAAAATACTTAACATGGACATATGCTAACAATAGACAAACAACTATAAACTGTTATGTCATTGTTTTTCTCGCATTTTCACTACAAATTCCTTATTTTCATTTAAGTTTAACTTATGTTGAACTCTTTGGGTGTTGTACCAACATTTGGTCATCAGTATTATGGTGTTTTCACCGAAAATGCAAGAAAAGTTTGCTTTTTCCCGCCATTCTTCCGACCAAGTTTGGAGAGCTACTCAGATCTACCTATCAAGCTTGATACTAATGGTGAGGAAGGGAAAATCCGCCATTACTGGACCTTCCAATGTCGATCAAGGGGCATCCATCCTAAAACAACCTTCTAATGCTCAAGCCACCTTCGATTAGACTACATCTCGTGATCCCGAGGCTCCATTTACTCAAACCCAACTGATTGAAGTCAAAAGGAAGTTGGAGGAGACTTAAAAGTCACCTTAATAAGCAAATCAAGCAGAATCTTGAATTGATGCAACAAATGCAGCAGAACGCTTAACGAGGAATCATCCGCCTTCAGGCTAATAGGACTTCTCAACCTCCTCCAAAGTATGTTTTTGAGAGCTCTTCATCTGATACCCTTTATGGTAACCGCAACCAACGGAAGAGAATTAACCAATATGGTGTTGGAATCACCATCAAAGAGGGAATGCGTCAACAAGACCGTTCCCAAGTAGGGCCTGTTCTCAACCGTGGAACAGTGCTTAACCCTCTACTAGGTAGGCCCTGCCTTTCATAATACACAATTTGGTGCTTACACTTGAAGGGGCCATATGATCATGCGAGATTCAAGGGGCCACATCATCAACGACTGAGAAGCCAGTATGAGACATAATCCCTTCACTGAAAATGTGCTAAATGGTGAATGGTCTAGACGCTTCAGCATGCCACAAATAACGGTTGAATCGAGGAAGATAGATCCTCGAAACTTCTTAAACCATTATTATTGGCTCATGGTTTCAGCTTGTGCCACAAACGCCTTGAAGTGTAAGTTCTTCCCTGTATTTCTTGAAGGTGTGACGTTATTTTGGTTCTCTTGACTGCCACCGAGAACCATTTCAACCTTCGACCAACTCGCACGGGAATTGGACAAACAATTCAGGATGCACGTGACTCTGCGTAAAGACATCCTGACAATCTCTAACATCTACCAAGGAATTGATGAGACTCTGAAGAGTACCTGGAAATGTTCAATAACTTCTTGGTAGAAGTTGAGGATCTAAAGCCCTATATCATTCTTGTCCAGCTTGCAAAGGGAGTGCTCCCTGATTCAGAGTTCGAGGCATGGATCGATAGAAAACAACCGAAGAACTTGGAAGTTTTATATGAAAAAACTAATCAATTCTTATGCCAAGAAAAGGAATGTAGGAATCAGGCTTCTCGAAGTGGCCATCCCAATAACCCATTCCAAGGCACCATACAATAAAGTGTCATTTCTAAGCACACCGAAAAAAACTCTGAAAAGGGTAACTAGATTGCCTAGAATAAATCCAAGTAAAACAACAATGATCTTGATAGCCTTAATCAGAACAAGGAGTCTAAGAAGCGCGACTGCTTTCCTCCTTACAAAGTGTACAATCCACTGAATGCTCAGTTGGAGACTATTTTCCTTGGGACCTGCAATACTATGCATCGCAAGAAGCCCAATCCATGGGACTCTACGACAAAGGGAAAACAGTCTATAATTACTACAGGTTCTACGAGATGTTTGGCCATAATACCAATGATTGTCGACATCTTAGAGATTCTATTGAGAAGCTCATTCAGGAGAAGCATCTTGAGAAATATGTTTAGAATCCAGCTCCAAAGGATGGATCCGCGGGTCCTTCAGCACCCACACCACATCAGAATCGGGCGACACCTGGGCCGTCAAATCCAAGACCTCTTTAAAGGGGCATTGTTGTTAATATGATTCATGGCGGTCCTTACCCAACAAATGAGAGCTTCAGACATATGAAAGAACACGTTAATTCAATTAACATACCAACTATGAGGGTGCTCCGCTATGGATGAGACAATCCCGACCAAACTGCATAAGACAATGGGAGATGACATCATCTTCAGAGAAAAGGAATCTTGAGAGGTTGAAGCCATATCCATCGGTCACTTTGTCATCTTAACCTACATAGGCCTGGCCTATGTCTAGAAGAACTTCATTGATTTGGGGAGCTCCATGAATATTATCTTCAAAAGGGCCTATAACGAAATGAAACTGGAGGCTAAAGACATGAACCCTGCAATGCTACTGTTCACGACTTCAATGGCTCTGCAAACGATCATTCAGGCTTGTCGAACTTTCGGTATAGCTCAGAGATGGAGATCAGAGAAAAGTCAAAATTCCCACCTTCGTTGTTATTGGCTTTCCTTCTCCGTACAATGTCTTCTTTGGATGTCTAGCCCTCGCCGTATTTCAAATCTACATGGAACCTTGGTGCCTACGCATGGACTTCCCGAATTAGAATAGGACTGGAATTCTCCGAGGGGACCAAGTAGCAGCGAGAGCCTTATACCTCGCAGAATGGAAGGATGCTGTCAATTGCGAGAAGGCAAAGGTGTAAATATGACACTCTGCACCAAGAGTCTTAGCGCATAGAAGCCAATGTATGGGTCCTGCTCGGACGACTTAGCCGTCTTTCCCGAGATCCTGATCTACGGAAAGATGAAGAGCCCGAATATGAAAGGGATACTCTAAAGGAGCCCACTGTCGACATTGTGATCAACCCGTCCGACCCGTCTCGGGTCTTAAAGATCGGATCCTAGGTCCATCCAGGCATCAAGGAGGAACTCATTGAATTTATACTAGCCAACTTAGATGACATTGTTTGAACCCATTCCGATATGTATGGCATTGCGTCAGGAATCGCATGTTACATGCTTGGGATCGACCCCATGTTCCTTTCAATAAAGCAAAAACGCTAAATCTTAAGGCCAGAGTGACTAACAACACTTAAAGTGGAGGTTCATTGGCTACTTAATATCTATTTTATGCACGACGCCCTCTGTCCAGAATGAGTATCCAATCCTGTATTAGTAAAGTAGTCAAATAGGAAATGGTGGGCATACAAGGATTATTCCGATTTGAATAAAGCATGCCTAATGAACAACTTTCGGTTACCAAATATTGACCAATTCATTGATTCTACTGCAAGTCACCAGCTTCTATCATTCATGGATGCATATACGGGTTACAATCAGATCCCTATGTACGTCACCGATCAGGATCATGCATCCTTCATTACCGTTCTTGGGCTCTATTTCTATGTCGTTATTCCCTTCGATTTCGACAATGTTGGAGCCATCTATTAATGATTGGTCAACATAATGTTCAAAGATCAAACTGAGAGATCCATGGAAGTCTATGTGGATGACATGCCCATGAAACATGACTGTCAAATGACCATGTTGACGACCCCACAGAGATGTTCATTGTTCTTTGCAAATATTGCATGAAACTCAATCCCTTGAAATGCTCTTTTGGAGTTGCGTGGGTAAAATTCTTGGGTTTCATTACAATTCAGGAGGAATTAAAGCCAATCCTGAAAAGATTGAGGCTATCCAGGTATCAAAGTTCCAGAGAACATCAAAGATGTTCAAAGCTTAAACATAAAGGTAACAGCTCTAAGCAGAATCATCTCAAAAGCAATCGACAAGTGCACTCCTATCTTTGATTTGACCAAGAAGGGAAAGCACAACTTGCTTGGACATCAGAATGTGTCTGGGCATTCAAGTACTTCCTGAATCACTTAGAGAAGCATTCTATTCTATCATAGCCTATGAACCACAAAGACCTATTTATCCATTTAATTGTTTCTAAGCATGCCACTAGCTCGGTGCTTGCGCACAAAGAAGATCTGTCTAGAGGTCAGTCTGTTACATTAACAAGAGGTTGACATGGGATGAAAGAAATTATCGAAGCTCGTGAAGCTCACATATTTCCTGTTGATCTCTTCCTGGAAGCTTCGTCCATATTTTCAATCGCATTCCATCAAGGTATACATTGACCAGCCACCACGATAGGTCTTCCAATGACCTGAGGCATATGAGGGACTATTAAAATGGAACATTGAATTAAGCTAATTCGAGCAAAACCTTATCCCTTGAAAAGCCATCCAAGGGTATGCCATCGCCGAGTTTACTACTCCAGACGAGCCGTTGGAGAATAGTGAACCACCCAACATCCAATGGAAGCTTTACATGGATGGTTCGTCAAACAATTAGTGTTTCGGATGCTAGAATTATACTTGTTACTCCTGAGGAACACTCGACTTGTTATACTTGTTACTTTTGGATCAATGGGGATTTACATAATATATGCACTATAATGGATCGTCTTATATTTCCCTTTATAAGTAATATCGAGAAATTCATTCATTATGATTTTAGCCCAATTTACTTGAATATTACTATAGATAGCGTATAGGGCTTGGAAATCCCTCTTGTGCACTTTTTTGTAGCTACCGATTCTTGTTTGTAAGGATCGAATCGAAGTACGGTCCAAAATACAAGCTTGGGCTTTTAAAGCACTTGATTTTAATTTTGTCATATCCACTAAGCTATCGGGTAAGAGTCGATGGGAAACTTCATCCCTTCCATCCATATCAACATTAATATTATCAATATCCATTCCTTCAAATGCATAATGTAAGATACGTCCTGAGCGAGCTGTTGGAACACAGAGATTCCACAAACTTTTGACCAAATTGCATTGGTTTTATCTTTTGGATTTACAAAATCAAGATTCAAATTGGCTAGAAATAGTTTGATAAGATGATGATCCAACTTTTTATTATTTGCATTAAAATCGATAAGACATTCGACGTGAGTCGACCTTGCAATTTGCTAAATCTGATATCTAAATAATTTTGAAAATTTGATGAATGATCCTGGATAAAACCTTGAATCCTTCATAGCCTCTAATTGTTGAACAAATATATCATTATGTAACCATTTCCTGATTTGATCATCAATCATACCAGTAATGGTTTGTTTGAATTTCTTTGATCGAGTAATCATGGTTTCAGATTGAATTTGGGTTTGTAGATTTGAGGATTATGAAAATTGTGATAGGAAATTGGTCTTTAGGTTTAGAATGCTAGATAATGAACAAGAATCTTATGATATAAGTATATATTTAAAATGGGTTTCGGTTGGAAACCCTTAAAAGGTCGATCTGCATAGATTCAGTTAGCTGGATTATCAATTTAGTCGGCTGGATTAAGAAAAATACCAACTCGAGAGCACCTAAGTTTTCTGCTAGCTGTTTTAATGAATTCGATTGGCCAAATTTTGGGTTAAAATTTTGTATGCTATGATCATTCATTTGGCTGAAATTTTGATTCATTCGGCTAAATCTGGAATGTTTCCAAGTTGTGCATATTTTATATTCTAAGTTTATAATTTCTAAAACTTATTGTCTTCTTGTTTTAGTGTATGAAATTTTAAAGTATATATATATAACTATTTAACAATGTATATAAACATATGTTTGTTTTTTATTTTGTTTAGTTTATATAGTTATGTTTTTATTTAAACAAGTTTTTGGAAAACAATATTATTTACTCAAATTTAATGATGCATTATTATTGATAAAAAATAAAAATAAAAACTATTACATAAGAATTCGGGAACATCCGGAATTTATTCAAAAGCCGGCGACGTAGATTTCTTAGGATATTTCTCCATTTTAGCTTCAACGTTTGCTGCAAAATTCCTATCCTAAGAATTCGGAGTATATGGAGGTCGTTGTGGACATGGATACAACGAATTATAAGATAATGAAGGATCACGAACATCCTTTTTAGCGGTTCCGCAGATTCTCAAAGCTATTTGTTCTAAAAACATTAATCTTCGCGCTACATTCTTTTGTTCAAAATATAGTTCTCGTTGAAGGTCGAGTTGTTGTTCTCTTTGAAAATGGTGAATATTATCGATCTTTTCTTTCGTAGATGGTGAGATAACTATTGCTCGTTTCGATATTTTATTATCTTAAGTATAATTAGTATGATATGAAGATCACTTATAAGCCGGTTCCTTTTTGGGTGTTCGAGTTTGTACCGGCGAGGAAGACGACGATGATTTAGACGATTTGGAGGTTGAAGACATGATTGAGTTTAGAAATTTTAGCTGTTTGATGTTCTTTGATATTAAACTTTGTTTGTAAAACTTCCACGTTTATGCTTAAATTTATAGTTAGAAAATTCTGTATTATATTAATGAAGTCTGTGGCTTATAGAAACAAGAAAACCTAAACCAATAATTTATTATATTAATAGAATTTTAAAATTAGTGGTTAAAATTTAATACTACAGATATTTTTTAATATAATCGTATTACGATTTTCTAAATAGGCAAGAAACACGAATTAGCCAAATGGAAAGAGTATGTGACTAGTATTCAAGCCACTAGGGTTCGAGACCCGGTTGATGCAAAATCTGGGAAAAAAATTGAAGTAATATTTTTGAATTTTTATAAATCTGTGAATGATACTATTCCTAGTTCACGCCGTAGTTTTATAAATTATTTTCAAGTAATGGTTTTGTAAAAATATCTGCTATTTGATTTTCAGACGATACAAATTCTAAATTTATACTTCTTTTTCTGTATTATCATGTAAAAAGTGATTATAAATATATATATATATATATATGTGTGTGTGTGTGTGTGTGTGTGTGTTTGTGTGTGTGTGTGTGTTTAGTTTGAGAATGGTTAACTGGGTTTTTAGATAGATTTATTGCACTAGTATTATCGCAATAAATAGTTGATTTTGATACATTTATATTGAATCTGTAGGTGTTTGTTGCATGTATATAACTTGAGCACAAGCCAAAGATGCTAATATATATTCAGCTTCATATGTAAATAGTGACACACGGTTTTGTTTCTTGGTAATCCAAGAGACTAGTGATTTGCCAATAAAATGACACGTACCGCTTGGTACTTTTTCGATCCATTCGTGACCCTACGAAATCAACATCACTAAAGGATACTAATTCGAAAGAACAATCTTTCAGATAGAAAAGTATGAAGTCCTTAGTACTGCATAGATAACGTAATATACGTTTTTACTGCTCGTAATTGTGATTCCTTTGGATTAGCTTGAAAGCGTGCACGTAAACGAACACTCATAATTATATCAAGTCTACTTGCAGTTAAATATAATAAAAATCTTATCATACTACGATATGATTTTTGGTCAATACTTTTGCCATTTTTATCTCGATCATGATGAGGAGTTGTACTCATAGGAGTTGATTTAGCACAAGTGTTTTCCATTCCAAATCGTTTAATACGGGTATCCTTTTTTACTCTTTTCTTGAATGGGACCTATAAAAAATAAGTAATGACGTCGGTACCCACTTTTTAATAAGGTCCTAAGAGTTAGGTCTTAGGAGACCAAATCCAAGAGGGTTCAGTATCCCTTTTATAAATATAATCTTTATTTTTATGAACTGAATCTAGAAAAGATTTTATGTACTTATTCCTAATTAAAAAATTGTTTGTTTTAGGAACTCATATGTTAATATTTTTAAAAAATACTTTTCTTTTAGTAGTTTTTGATAAACTACTAGGTTTAGCTTTTTTCTTAGACTTAATATCAGCCTTCATTTTATAAGCTAGTCCTCTCTTGCTAGATGTAGGTTGATGATTTTCCATAATTTTAGATAAAATCTCCCTTTCTTTAATAAATTTTGAAACATTTTTAGTAATATCTTCTAACTTGATTTTAAGACTGGAATTTTCTAATTCTGTTATTTTGATCTTAGTTTTCAACTCTTGATTCTCAGAAATAAGTGTAGTATTCTTTCCTTTTCATGTTTCAATTCTTGACTCAATAAACTAAGTTGAGAATTAATATTAGAAAGAGATTCTTTAAGTTTCCTAATTTCCTCTTATAATGTTTCTCTCTTACATTTAAGCATATCTCTTTCGAATTCTGCCTTTTTATGATTCTCATTAGCTTGTTTTTTTAATTATTCCTAGATTCTCGTAATTCTGAATTTATTTACACCATATCATCAAAAGTAAAATCAATAACCTCATTATCTTCGACCATGAAGCATACATTAGCTTGTTCGTTGTCACTATCTATAACAACCCGAGGAATTCGATGCCCGAATTTTGATAATAGTACATAAATCCGTATTACTTGCCAAAACCCAAGTATCGAAAACACCAAATAGTTAATAGAAAGAATTTAGAGAGTGATAAAATGATAAGAAAGAAGTATTAGAATAGAAGAAAAGAAGAAGAACCAACACAACATAGAGTCTCACATCGCAGCGGAACAAAATATAATATAGAAATAAATCTTTATTGAGAGCTTGAAAAAAACTTACAATCATCATAGTACAACATACAACCAATGCGCCTAGACAGCTATAATAATCTGTCCTCGTATACAATACACAGTGGAATAAACACTAGCACATCTGAACTCCTCCGGCATATCTTCTGAAGTTCGTAGCATCCTAACCTGAACTTGTAAAACTCAGTCTGACCGAAGCATTGCTAACACTAGGACCTGTCTGGTGAAACAATGTGAGAAAACTCACTAAGTTTATAAGTAACATTCAACTTGATTTTAGTTTTGAAACTTCTTTCGAAAGAAAAAGGATAATCGTAAGACCGATCCACACATAAATACGGATGATTTTTACCTTACGTTAACCAAACACATAAATGAGATTTGGAGCTTAGTTCAATTACCAGAAGAAAAAAGACCTATTGGGTGTAAATATGTGTTCATTATAAAAGAAAATTCATATGACTCAATTGCTAGGTTGAAGGCAAGGTTGGTCGCAAAGAGCTATACATAAGTATATGGAGTAGACTATCTAGAGACATTCTCTCCTATGGCTAAGCTGACTTCTATTCGATTATTCATATCACTAGTAGCAACACATAGCTGGAAGCTGCATCATCTTGATATATATAATGTATTCTTTCATGGTGATTTAGAAGAGGAAATATGCATGATCCAGCCACCAGGGTTTTTTGCACAAGGGAAGTGTGGTTTAGTTTGTTGATTGAGGAAGTCATTGTATGGATTGAAACAAATCCCCAGAGCTTGGTTTGGAAATTTCACTCAGGCTATGGAATAATTAGTCATGGTGAAAAGTAAGTGTGATCATTCTGTGTTTTACAGAAGCGCTAAAACAAGTATTGTTTTGCTTGTTGTTTATGTTGATATTATAGTAATCACTGGTGATGATGAATTGGGAATTTCTTCTCTCAAGACTTTTATATATGTTCAGTTTCATACAAAAGATCTAGTATTTGAAATATTTTCTAGGGGTTGAAATTACTATAAATAATGGAAGCATCTTTATGTCTCAAAGGAAATATGTTCTTGATCTTTTAGAAGAAACTGGAAATTTGGGAGTCAAACCAAGTTCTTTACCTATTCCACCAAATAGCACCATTGACGAAGGTGGTGAATTATCTAAGGATCTTGATAGATATAGAAGACTGGTAGGAAAACTAAATTACCTGACAGTCACATGACCTGATATTGCTTTCTCAGTTAGTGTAATAAGCCAATTTATGTCATCTCCAACTGTGCACCATTGGAGTATGTTAAGACATGTCTTGAGTTATTTTAAAGGAACGTTTGGGAAAGGATTAGTATACAAGAATAATGGACATGTACAAGTCGAGTGCTATTGCGATGCTGATTAGGCAGGATGTAAGATTGATATGAGATCCACTGCTGGATTTTATGTGTTCTTGGGAGGAAATCTTATTTTCCAAAAAATTAAAAATAGAATGTAGTTTCTAGATCGAGTGCTGAATCTGAGTATAGATCAACAACTAAAGCAATATAAAAGTTATGTGGATAGATCATCTTATGGATGAGATTGGACTGGAAGTCACAAAGCTAATAAGTTTCCATTGTTATAATCAAGTTGCCTTGCACATTGCATCACATTCAGTGTTTCAATAGAGAATTAAACATATTGAAGTCGATTTCCGTTTTATCAGAGAAAAGTTGCAGCAAGGGTTAGTAATCACAAGACATGTGAAAACTGAAGATCAACTTGCAGATATATTTACCAAGCCTTTAACTGGAACTCAGGTTGAACATTTGTGTAGCAAGTTGGGCATGATCAATATCCATGCGCCAACTTAAGGGGGATGTTGTCGAGAAGATATATGAATTGTATAGTATATGTATATAAATGTATAGTATTTTCTGTTTTCTGATGTTTTCTATTTTAATCCAGTCTGTACATAGTTCGACCCACTCTATAATTTGGCCCAGTTTATTTTGCTTGCATAGGATAACTAATGTATATGTTGAATCATAATTGTACAATGCAGCAAAGACAAATTATCCCAATTCTATCAATTTGGTTATCTCTTCTATTTTGTAACAGCGTTAAATTAGAATAATGTTGAAATTGAATTAAAAGGGATTTTTAGGCATATTGAAACTGATTAAGTATTGTAATCAGATTGGACTATAAATTGGGGATAAAACCTTAATGTAACACCCCATAATTTTAAAGTACATTATAATGATCAAATAAAGAATACTTAGTTAGGGAATTAAGTAAAATGGACTGTAGCATTGCATTCGACTCGGAATTATGCTTAAGACAGACTCCGAGTTTGCGTAAAACGGGCATCGTATGAAGAAGTTATTAAGGTTTGAAGTTTGTATACGTATAAGAGAAATATATATATGTATATATATATATACAAAACCAGTCCAGAAGTCAAAATCGAAGAGCGGGAAGACACGTGGGAAATCGACCCGTTAGGGGTCGACCTATGTCCCGTGGGGGTCGACCCCGGGGTCGACCCCACCCAAATCTGGGGAAGATCCATTCTCTGAAACTTGACTTGTTTCTTGACCTGATTCGTTGGGTTGAGGTAATAAATAGGACCTCATTTCTATTGTTTTATTCACGCAAAACAATGGAGACAACGAGATGCTGCCCCAGCTCAGATAGAATTAACCTATTCTCAACAACGACTTATACATATTCAAGAATCTCTGCTTCAACATCAACATTCATTTCTCTGTCTTTTAGATCCGGTCTCTGTGAGTTAATGTTGCTTTTAGATATAAACATTTAATAAGTAATCCTGACATGTTTATAAATTTGGATCTAGACCTATGCCTGTTAGTAACTTGAATCATAGCTAAACAGATCTGCTATTACTTGTACACCTGATCCACTGTTCAGTCCTTACATGCCTATCTCTATTATGCCCATTTCTATTATCATATGCCTATTTTGTTATTATGCCTATTTTGTTATTATGCCTATTTCTGTCATCATGTGCATATTCTATTATTATGCCTATTCCTGCCATCATACAACTATTCTGTTATTATGCTTATTTCTGTTCTCTTCTCTCCCTCCTTCCCTTTTATTTTTATAGCCAGGCTACCTTCGAGTCTAGGCCTGTCGCTAATATATGCGAACAAACGAAATTGGGAATGGTTGGGAATGATAAATTAGGGCATAACTTGTATTTTAAAACATGACTGGGATTTGAGGGTATAACCTATACCGTGATCTAAGACTTTAACTTGGGGGATATCGTGCATAATGATTTATGACTTGAGGGTAGGGGCATGAAAAACCTATGATGAACATGAATAATTGTTTAAACATGAATATGCCTAAATTTACAGTAAATAGAAACTGTAATCGCACTTAGACACGAGGTTAGATCACACTTATGGTAGAAGTCTGCCCGGAACCGCCCGGCAAATCCAGCATCCACAAGTGGTTAATTTAATGTAAGGGGTCTGGTGCGTAAATGTACACGTAACGGTGCTAAGACACGAGGTTAGGTCCAACTTGTGGTAGAAGTTTGCCCGGAACCACTCGGCATATCCAGCATCCACAAGTGGTCGACTCAATGTGAGAGGTATGGTGCATTAACATATGGGAAATGACAATAACCTGTTAACCTGTAATACTTAACCTGTTTAAATCTGTGGGGGTTATATGAACCTGTCAAATTATGTAAGGGTCAAGTAAACTCGTTTGAATCGATAAAGGGTTAAGCAAATTTGTTAAATCCATGTGGGGTTATACGAACCCAACAAACTTAACCTATTTTATATGTTGGGGTTATGCGGGCTTGTAAATCTGTTAGGCATAACCTGTCAAAATCCCAGTAGTGAGGATGTAAGCCTAGGGAGTGGCTTGTATCATCTATTGTGTGGGACCCGTATTAGTCAGTAACCCATACTTGTATCCAAAGGGGGACCCCGAACTAGGTAGGGGTCAGGGCACGCTTACTGAGCTGATTATAAGAGCTCAATATGGGTAGAGGTGTCTGATGGTGCGTTCCGACTGAGCCGTGTTCCTGCATGGATCCGTCAGCCTGGGAAAATAAGACGCTATAGCACCAGTAAATATGGTTGCGTCTATCTGGGGGTTGCCACCTTAGGAAGTGATACATCCTACTGTGGTGCCAGCACAAGGTATTTACGGAATAGGGAGCCGATCGATTGCAGTAATAATTAGGGTATATCTAGTCCTGCCTATTTAGGAGCCTGTTATTATCGTTTGGGGTAACACCCGTTATTTCTGTTGGGCTGCCTATTATTATCGCTGGGGGTAAAACCTGTCACTAGGGGTACACCTAAGTCTACCATTCTGTTTCTGTTGGGATCATTCTATTTCTGTTATACTAGTATTGGTGCAGAGAAAAGTTTGGGAAGCGTAATCTACTCTATTCTTTTTGTTTTGCTTATCCTACTCATTTTGTTATATCTGCCTTATGATACTGTTACCTCCCTCCTCTAGTTTATATGCCTATCATGATGCTTTTACTTATTTATATGCTAAAAGTAACTAGACTCACCAAACTTTATGTCTGACCCATTTTGTTTCCTTTTCTCTCTCTTCCTTTCCCCCTCAGGTTCTCAGGGTGGGAATACTCAGGCTTGATTAGGATTCTTTCTTCTATTTCCTCTTGGAGCTGCTTAGATGTACCTCTTTGATTACCTGTCTACTCTGATATTGCTCTTTCTGGGGACTATGATTTTATATTACGTACTCTGATGATTTTAGTACAAGGCAGACTTATGTTGTAACTGGATTTTGGACCATAATGTTTTCTGTTTGAAGAATAAAGTTTTATATTCCGTTGTTATTTTATATCTGTCATGTGATGTTTATGTTCCTTTTTACCTATAACGCTTCACGGAACTTAATGCATTCTGATAAAGAGGGACATTAACGGACGTGGGGTGTCGCATTTGGTACCAGACCTGAAGGTTACAAGATCAGATAAAATATTTCGAAAATTGTTTTCAGAAGTTTTTAATGAAAGCATTTTCAAAAGAAAAGTCTGTTTTGAAAAACATATTCCCCAAAGCCATATGAAATATCTTTCGATTCTCTATTTGAATCCCTTTTCCTTTTCTTTTCAGCATGTCTGGGGAACCGAATATTCCCGAGGGCATTCAGATACCGGCTTTGTACCGTAGATATCTCGAGGTTACGGCACCTGCCGGAGGCCGAGCATACGCCCCTCCCCCAACTGCACCCGTTGTTCCTCTTCCTCAGAGAGCGGATAATTTCTCCAATATATGCAATGATTTCTGTGCGATGGGTGGAAAGCCTTTTCGAGGAACTCAGACTTTTGTAGAAGTAAGGAATTTTCTTAAAGAGACGAAGGATTTGTTCGGGATTTTTGAGGTTGACGACCGTAGAACGATTCAGTTGGTTGTTTGGCAGCTGAAAGACGAGGCTTTGTTCTGGTGGGAAGTGACACAAGAAGGGCGTCCAGTTGAGACTTGGGGTGATTTCCGACAGAGATTCGAGATGAAGTTTCTTTCTCAGGCAGAAGAGAGTATGCAAATAGAAAGGTTTTTGGCACTTAAGCAAGGAGGCATGTCTGTCAAGTAGCTATGTCAATAAGTTCAATCAATCGCCGAGGTTTGGTTTAGAGCTAGTGAATACCCCGCACAAGAAAGATTTGAGGTTTGCAAGAGTGTTAAATGAACCCGTCCATGGGTTGGTTATGTCTTATATTCCGATGGGGGCAACTTTTGAGAAACTCGTTGATATAGCGTTGATGCACGAAGAAGACAAAGGCGAAAAGAAAGAGGCTAAGGTTGATGAAACACAAAACAAGATATTGTGGCCTAAGAAAGAACAACAACAACAACAAAAGAAGGGCGGAAAGAACAACAAAGCCCGAGACAAGAGGAAGTATCATAATTGTGGATGCGGGGATCATTTGAGCAAAGAGTGCAGAAAAAGGAAGAATGCTTGTTTCCTCTTTGGTGAGGTCGAACAATTTACTAAGAAGTGCCCGAAGAAGTAAGGACAGGGCTAAAGGGAAGGATCTTCTGGAGGGCAGGTGCATGCTCTCGTGGCCAGTGTACCGGACAGAGGTAGGAAAGTTTAAGGTTTAATTTTTCTTTCCGATCATCCTGTTAGGACTCTTTTTGATTCTGGCGCTTCACATTCTTTTATATCTGATTCTGTGGTTGAGTCTCTACACCTTAGTACTAGTATGGTTTTGGATCCCATTGTTGTCTCAAATCCCATTAGAGGCACGGCTCATATGTCTATGATTTGTTAGGGTATAAGGATATCTGTGTTGGGCAATGAGTTTGAGTGCGACACATATGTGCTTAGTTTCATGGGCTATGGATTGATTCTAGGGATGGATTGGCTAGCCATGTGTGGTGCCATTTTGGACTATGAGAGGAGGATCGTTAGGCTTTTGACTTGTCATTGGAGGACTCTCGATATTTCTTGTGACGCTAAGGGGTCTGTAATGCTTAGTTTCCTAGAATTGCTTGATGCTTCTGTCGATGATTTACGATCTGTACCAGTAGGCTGTTAGTATCCTGATGTTTTTGTGAAGGTTTGGAGATTGCCTCTAAGGCACGAGATTGATTTCTGGATATACTTGGTGAACAATGCAAAGTCAGTTGCATTGCATGTGCGCCACATGGCTCCGAGAGAAAGGAGGGAGCACACCAAGCAAGTAGGAGAGCTACTTGAGAAAGGGTTTATTAGGCGAAGCATATCGGAATGAGGTGCTCAAGTCGTTTTTGCAACTAAGGAAGATGGGTCGCTTCGCTTATGTGTGGATTATAGGCAGTTGAATAAGCTCACTAAGAAGAATAGACACCCACTTTCGAGGGTAGATGATCTATTTGACCAACTTGTTGGTGCATCTGTTTTTCTCCTAGTTAGACTTGGCCACGGTGTTTCATCAGTTGAGGGTGGCCGAGGATAGTATAGACCAGAACGCTTTTAGAACTCTAGATGGCTTCTTCAAGTGGCTCATCATGCCTTTTGGGTTGACGAATGCACCCGCCTATTTTGTGGATCTGATGAGTATGGTGTTTCAGGAGTTTCTATATAAGTTCGTTGTGGTCTTTGTTGATGACATCTTGATTTTCTCGAAGAATGAAAAAGAGAATGCCCTACATTTAAGGGATGTTTTGAAGACTCTCCGAGCGCACCAACTTAAGGTAAAATTCTCCAAATGTCATTTTTGGAGAAAGGAGGTGAGATTTCTAGGGCATGTGGTCTCTAAGGATGGGACAGAAGTGGATCCCGCGGAAGTAGTTGCAGTTCAAGATTGGAAGATTCCAAAGAATGCAACAGAGGTGAGGAGTTTTCTTGGTTTAGCAGGCTATTATAGGATGTTCATTAAGGATTTCGCAAAGATACCAGCCCCACTCACCAGACTGACGAAGAAGAATCTGACCTTTTCTTGGGATATTGACTCTGAGGATGCTTTTCAACAATTAAAGAGGGCTCTGACAACAGCCCTAGTCTTGACTTTTCCTGATGGGAACAAGGTGTTCACAGTATACAATAATGCATATGGTACAGGGCTTGGTGCTGTTTTGATGCAAGAAAGAAGGGTAGTATGTTACGATGGTAGATAGTTGAGAGTTCATGAGAAGAACTACCCTACCATGACTTAGAGTTGGCTGCCATAGTATTCGTGCTTAAGACTTGGCGTCGTTATCTACTTGAGGAGAAGTTCGAGTTGTATATGGATCATAAATCTCTCAAGTATTTGTTCTTGCAAAAGGATCGCAATTTGAGGCAACAAAGCTGGATGGAGTTCCTAGCATTCTATGATTTTGAGATTTATTATACCCCTGGCAAGGGTAATGTGGTGGTGGATGCGCTGAGTAGGCAGAGGATGACCTCGAATCCACTATTCGTAAAGAGGCGGAGCTTGGAGTATATATCGACCTTTGATTTTAGGCCATCTACGAATCTTATATCTGGTTTGTTGGCATCCTTAGAGGTGCGACCTACTCTTATGGATCAGATAGGAACTTCACAGCGAGAGGACCGATAGATAACAGACATCTTGGATAGGTTCAGTAGAGGGGATACTTCTAGTCACCTCAGTAGATATTCCACAGTTGATAGAGGGTGGTTGCAACGAGATGGAAGGCTTTGTGTTCCCCGAGTTGGGAGTCTGTTGAAGACAGTCCTTGAGGAAGCCCATTATTCTAGGATGACTATCCATCCAGGCAGTGATAAGATGTATAGAGACATGAAGAGGGTTTTCATTTGGGCTGAGATGGAGAAAGACGTAGCCGAGTTTGTTTCTCGATGTTTGATTTGCCAGCAAGTCAAAGCTGAGCAAAGGAAGCCCGGTGGTTTACTTCATCCATTGGAGATCCCACATTGGAAGTGGGAGAGCGTCTCTTTGGATTTCATTGATAGTTTTCCTAGATCGAGGAAAGGCAACACCAGTATTTGGGTTATAGTTGACAGGCTTACTAAGAGCGCTTATTTCATTCCTGTTAAGAGTAAGAGAATGACATCATGGTTGGCAACAGTTTATCTTCGTGAGATAGTCCGTCTACATGATGTACCTTCCAGTATAGTGAGTGATCGTTACCCTATATTCATCAGTGAGTTTTGGAGGAGCTTGTAGGAGGCATTAGATACACAGTTGTGTTTGAGCACTGCTTATCACACTCAGATCGATGGGCAGACGGAAAGGGTGAATAGAGTTCTTGAGGATCTTTTAAGACTGTGTATCCTAGACTTCGGAGGGACATAGAAGGATCATCTTCCTTTGGTAGAGTTCGCCTACAACAACAGTTATCAAGCTAGTATTGGTATGCACCCTTCGAGGCATTGTACGGTCGACCTTGTAGATCACCGACTTAGTGGGGGTCTACAGATAGGCTTCTACTTGGACCTGAGATGTTTAGAGAAACTTCAAAGAAGATTGATCTTATCCGCAGACGCATGAAGAAAACTCAGGATAGGCAGAAGTCCTATGCAGATAAGAGAAGGACTGATATTGAGTTTGTGGTGGGAGACATGGTTTTCATCAAGGTATCACCTTTAAGGAATGTGGTTCGCTTTGGATCTGTAAGGAAATTGGTGCCAAGGTTTGCAGGGCCATTTCCTATAACAGAAGGGATTGTCCAAATAACCTATAGGGTGTAGCTACCAGAGAGATTAGTGGGTGTTCATGATATTTTCCACGTATCTCATTTGCGGAAGTGTCTGCAAGATACCGTAGAAGTTGTTGAGCCAAGTATGCTTGAGGAAGTCGAGGTAGAATAGGAGGCGATAATTAGACGAGTTCCTACCCGTATTTTTGGATCAGAGGTTAAGAAGATATGCAACTGAGAG
Source organism: Allium sativum (assembly GCA_030737875.1). Lineage (NCBI taxonomy): Eukaryota > Viridiplantae > Streptophyta > Magnoliopsida > Asparagales > Amaryllidaceae > Allium > Allium sativum. The sequence continues at coordinate 4,160 of JASFAX010003426.1, read as the reverse complement.
GTCAAGCTAATGAAAGTTCAATGAGGAGAAGACCGTGAAGTTGCAGCTTGGGAGACTAAAGACAAGATTCGCGCTTCGTACCCTTTTCTTTTCAAGGGTATGTTCTTAACTTATTTTTCCAAAGCTTTTATTCGTACTTGTTTATGTCATTAAGTATATCCTATCGATCGAATCTTCGACCTTTAGGTAGGGAACCAATGGATGTAAACATGTGTTTGAGACATGTTATGTTTGATGGATGCAAGTGGATGCAAGTGTTTGCAAGTGGTTGCTCATGGATGCATATACACACACATACTAGGCACTAGATCGGCTCAATCACTCTCATACTGCATATGGATGCGTGTGCATATTTTTCTTTACGGATTAAAATGGGTGTATCATCACATGAATGTGGCATTTGGATGGATGATTGTACACGCATGTAGCATTTACATGATATACTAGGACTATTTGCATACATGTTGGATTCATGGCACTAACATACATTGCATTAAGGAGGTCAACTTAATCAGTAGACCGCCTGATCTTTCGCATTAGTATAGAGACATATACACACACCTTTGCATATTTTCATATAAACATTAGAAATCTTTTAAGGACAATGGATTCCTGTGATTGGTGGATGAGTAGATGGATGATGAATGTTAGGATATACATTCTTCTTATGTTGGAGATTTCGGGGACGAAATCCCTTAAGTAGGGGAGAACGTGACACCCCGTAATTTTAAAGGACATTATAATGATAAACTAAAGAAAACTTAATCAAGTATTGGGAATTAAGTAAAACGGACTATACCTTTGCGTTCGTCTCGGAATTTTGCTTAAGATAGACTCCGAATTTGCGTAAAACGGACATCGTATGAAAAAGTTATTAAAATTTGAAGTTTGTATATTTATAAGAGAAATATATATATATATATACACACACATACAAAACCAGTCAAGAAGTCAAAATCGAAGAACGAGCAGACATGCGAGAAATCGACCCATCGAGGGTCGACCCATTCCCCTTGGGGGTCGACCCTAGGTTCGACCCATATAAGGGGGTGTCGACCCTAGGGTCTACCCCACCCAAATCCGGGGCAGATCCATTCTCTGAACCTGGACTTGTTTCTTGACCTGATTCGTTGGCTTGAGGCTATAAACAGGACCTCATTTCTATTGTTTTATTCACCCGAAACAATGGAGACAACGAGATGCTGCCCCAGCTCAGATTGAATTAGCCTATTCTTCTGCAACAATGACTTATACGTATTCAAGAATCTCTGCTTCAACATCAACATTCATTTCTCTGTCCTTTAGATCCAGTCTCTGTGAGTTTATGTTGCTTTTAGATATAGACATTTAATAATAAATCCTGACATGTTTATAAATTTGGATCTAAACCTATGCCATTTAATAACTTGAATCGTAACTAAAAAGATCTTCCATTACTTGTACACATGATCTACTGTTCAGTCCTTACATGCCTATCTCTATTATGCCCATTTCTATTATCATATGTTTATTTCGTTATTATGCCTATTTCTGTCATCATGTTCTTATTCTGTTATTATGTCTATTCCTACCATCGTACGCCTGTTCTGTTATTATGCCTATTTCTGGTCTCATCTTTCCCTCCTTCCCTTTTTATTTTTATAGCTAGGCTACCTTCGAACCTAGGTCTGTCGCTGAAATATGCGAACAAACAAAATTGGGAATGATAAATTGGGGCATAACTTGTACTGTAAAACATGACTGGGATTTTGGGGCATAACCTATATCGTGATCTAAGACTTTAACTTGAGGCATATCGTACATGATGATTTATGACTTGAGGGTATGGGCATGAAAAACCTATGATGAACATGAATAATTGTTTAAGAATGAATATGCCTAAATATACAGTAAATAGAAACTGTAACTGCACTTAGACATGAGGTTAGATTACACTTGTGGTAGAAGTCTTCCCGGAACCGCCCGGCAAATCCAGCATCCACAAGCGGTTAATTTAATGTGAGGGGTCTAGTACGTAAATGTACACGTAATGGTGCTAAGACACGAGGTTAGGTCCAACTTATGGTAGAAGTCTGCCCGGAACCGCCCAGCATATCCAGCATCTACAAGTGGTCGACTTAATGTGAGAGGTCTGGTGCATTAACATACATGAAATGATAATAACCTGTTAACTTATAATACTTAACCTGTTTAAATCTGTGGGGGTTATATGAACCGGTCAAATTGTGTAAGGGTTAAGTAAACTCGTTTGAATCGATGTGGGGTTAAGTAAATCTGTTAAATCTATGGGGGGTTATATGAACCCGACAAACTTAACCTATTTTATATGTTGGGGTTATGCGGGCTTGTAAATCTGTTAGGCATAACATGTCAAAATCCTAGTAGTGGGGATGCAAACCTAGGGGGTAGCTTATATCATCTATTGTGTGGGACCCGTATTAGTCAGTAACCCATACTAGTATCCAATGGGGGACCCCGAACTAGGTAGGAGTCAGGGCACGCTTACTGAGCTAGTTATAAGAGGTCCATATGGGTAGAGGTATCTGATGGCGCGTTACGACGGAGCCATGTGCGTGCATGGATCCGTCTGCCTGGGAAAATAAGACACTATAGCACCAGTAAATATGGATGTGTCTATCTGGGAGTTTCAACCTTAGGAAGTGATACATCCTATTGTGGGGCCGGCATAGGGTATTAATGGAATAGGGAGAGATCGATTGTGGTAGTAATTATGGTACATCTAGTCCTTCCTGTTTAGGTGCCCGTTATTATCGTTCGGGGTAACACCCGTTATTTCTATTGGTCTGCCTGTTATTATCGTTGGGGGTAAGACCTATCACTAGAAGTACACCAAATTCTACCATTCTGTTTCTGTTGGGATCATTCTGTTTCTGTTATACTAGTATTGGTGCAGAGAAAAGTATATGGGAGGCGTAATCTATTTTGTTCTGTTTATTCTGCTTATCCTGCTCATTCCGTTATACCTGACTTATGATACTTTTATCTCCCTCATCCAGTTTATATGCCTGTCGTGATGCTTTTACTTATTTATATGCTAAAAGTAACTAGACTCGCCGGACTTTATGTCTAATCCATTTTGTTTCCTTTTCTCTCTCTTCCTTTTCCCCATGGTTCTCATGGTGGGAATACTCAGGCTTGATCAGGATTCTCTCTTCTGTTTCCGCTTGGAGCTGCTTAGATGTACCACTTTGATTACCTATCTACTCCGATATTGCTCTTTTTAGGAACTATGATTTTATATTACTGTACTCTAATGATTTTAGTACACGGTAGATATTTTAATTTGATGTAATGGGTTTTCTGTATTTCAGACTTATGTTGTAACTAGATTTTGGACCACGATATTTCTGTTTGAAGAATAAAGTTTTAAATTCCGCTATTATTTTATATCTGTCTTGTGATGTTTCTATTCCAATTTACCTATAACGCTTCACGGAACGTAATGCATTCTGATAAAGAGTGACATTAACGGATGTGGGGTGTCACACTTAACACGTAATTGGAGAACGTGTAAACTCGAATAAATTGAACTTAATTGAACGTTAAGTAATGTGGAAATGGGTTGTATAAAGAGAATAACATTAATTAGAAATGTTAATAAGACTTAGGATATAAGATGAGGTTATATTGGATTTATTAATGAACTTAAATTGTGTTAAGTTAAAACAAATTAATTTAATAAGCTAGGATAGATAAAGTCCGTTCCGGCTACGTGAGACTGATTAGGGAAGATAAGTGGCTCGTAGATTAGGTCCGTTTCGGCAAAGTGAGGCTGATTGGGGAAGATAAGAGGCCTAATAATATAATTAAATCCTAATTTAGGTCTGTTCCGGCAGCGTGAGGCTGATTGGGGAAGATAAGAGGCCTAATAAAATAATGGACGTGTCAATTGCATTTTTGGTTGGGAACCCGTATCAGCTAGTATCCCTTTGTTGTCATGGAGGTCTCACACTAGGAAGAGGCTAGGGCATGTTTTACTGAACTGGATAGTAAGAGATTCAAACGAGGTGGGTACGGGTGCATTCCGGCAGAACGATAAGCATTCATCGTTCCGATTGAGGAAAATAAGCCGTTGTAACGCCTGTGATTAACGGCTATGTCCTTTTAGTTGATGGGTTCGACATTGATAACCCCGAATT
>JASFAX010003425.1:0-42489 GCA_030737875.1 Allium sativum | reverse complement strand
GAAGAGAATTAAGACCCTTACCGTTTTCCAATTTCATCCTTGATCACAGGTTAGTAGTCAGTTACATACTTCCGTAGAATACGGAATACAAGTCCACTATGTGTCAGAATTTTGATCTCCTTCTCTAGTCGTTTCCACGACCTGACCGAATTGCAAGCTTCAAGTATTCGAATTATAACAGATGCAAAGAGATGTAATATTGTTTATTACTTTGATGGATTGCTACATTAGCTTGTACACTTATTTATACACAGCGGAAAATGATACAGGGCTTAAAAATAAACATACTGAGACATTAGGCTTTGTATTAAGATGTTGGGCTGAAGCCCATTTACTTATAATGTAAGGTGAACGGGGTACCAGTGTTAAGCTAAACATTTATTACCCCCCTGCAAACCCTAGAATTAGAGCTAGGGTTTGGTGACTGAAAATGGCAGCCGCAGTCGTCTTCACCCCATGACTTCTCTGATAAATCTCCTTTGTTTGTGCTTTTTTATTCTCCACTCTTCACGCCTTGAACTATGCTTTCTGGCCTTTGTTGCGAGCATGTGAGTGGTTGCTTTGTCCATTTTAGAGTTGTGTTGTTGATGATTGCTAATCGTAGATGGAGTAACTTCAGATCTCTGGGAAGTATTTTTTTATTGTAGATAATTTCCTTTCTACTCTCAAATTTTTGATCTTTTGATTTTCGTTTGCGGGAGCTTTCAGATTGTTCTGGATTTGAGTGCTGTTGACTTCATCTATGCAAAGCTTGCTTCGCAGTTGCTCAAATCTGGATCTTGAGAGAGGTTTAGTCAGGATATCTGCAGTCTGGTAAGTTGAGGGTACATGGTTCACCAGAAGTTTCTCTTTCTCAACTAATTCTCGAACAAAGTATATATCAAGTTCTAGGTGTTTGGATCTAGAGTGTAATACAGGATTAGCTATTAGTACAATAGCACTCATATTGTCACACCATATAGTTGCTTTAGCATTAGTGTTGATCCTGATTTCACTAAGTAGGGATTGAATCCACATTATCTCAGCTGTAGTGCTAGCAATACTTCTGAACTCAGCCTCTGTACTTGACCTTGACACAGTGTTCTGCTTCTTTGCACACCATGATATAGGATTTTTGCCTAAAAATATGTAGTATCCACTGGTTGATTTTCTATTATCATAGTCATTTTCCCAATCTGCATCTGCATATGCATTGATGTTTAAATTTGTGCTTGGCTTTAGGATAAGACCTTGATTTATTGTGCCTTTTAAATATCGTAGAATTCTCTTAACAGCATGCCAGTGATCACTTAGGGGTCTTTGCATGAATTGACTGGCTTTGTTAACACTATGAGATGTCTGGTCTGGTTATTGTTACATATTGTAGAGCCCCAATAACACTTCTATACATCTTCTCATTGCAAGTAGGTTCACTCTTGTCTTTGCTCAGATGTAAATTTGTTATCATAGGAGTGGGTAAGGATTTAGCTCCATCCATTTTAGCTCTAACTAGGATTTTAGATATGAATTTTCTTTGTCATAATTGAAGTTCATTTACATTTGTTCCGTGGACTTCAATTCCCAAGAAGTATGATAGGTCACCTAGATCTTTTACAGAGAATTCTTTATTTAGTTGACTTGTGATGTTCCTGATTTCTGACATGCTGTTACCTGTGATTATAAAGTCATCTACATAGATTAAGACATAGGTGACATCATCAGTTGTGAACTTTGTGAACAATGAATTGTCATACTTTGTGGATGTGTATCCTAGACTTGATAGAGTTGTCTCCACTTTATTGAACCAAACTCTAGGAGCCTGCTTTAGACCATATATAGCTTTGTTTAACCGCACACCATTCCTTTGCTGGTTGTTTCATCAAGTCCTTGTGGTAGTTCCATGTAAACTTCTTCCTGCAATTCACCATTCAAAAAGGCATTATTGACATCAATTTGTTTGATGATCCAATTTCTATGCAAGGCGATGGTTAATATTACTCTTATTGTGATTGGTTTCACAACAGGTGAGAATGTCTCATTGAAATCAATTCCACACTGTTGTGAATAGCCTTTTGCCACTAATCTAGCCTTGTATTTAGAATTTGTACCACCTGCATTTCTTTTTATCCTATATGTCCATTTACACCCAACTATATTTTTGTGTTTGGGTGGTTTAACTAGGTACCAGGTTTGCTTTTTGTTCAAAGCATCTAGTTCCTCCTTCATTGCAGCTTTCCACTTATCATTTTGCACTGCCTGATGATAAGTGGATTTCTCAATGTTATTGAATTCAGCACAGTAAGTTTTTGGTTTAAAGATACCACTTTTAGCTCTAGTAATCATATGATGCCTATTGCAAGTTTGAGTCACTTCCCTGTTTTCATCAGTTTGAGTGTTTTCTTCATTACTGCTTTCATCATTGCTTGTATCCTGATGCTGGGAATTGGCTTTGTTTCCATCATTATTGCTTTGATTACTTTCAGTGCTAGCTCTGCTTTGACTGTTTTCTGTACTGGATGTAGGATTGTGTGATGACCTGATAGTTTGCAGACCTTGTGTGTGTCATGCTGTCCTTTGTTTGTGGAACATGGTCAACCTCATTTATAGTTTCAGGAATAGATGGAATGGAGACTCTTGGATTGTATATTTTCTTTGTTGGTTTAAGAGAGTCACTCTTAAATGGAAATATTCTTTCATTGAATATAACATGTCTAGACACATACAGTTTGCCACTATTGCTTAGACACTTATAGCCTTTGTGATTAGGAGAGTAACCCAGAAATGTGCATGGTATAGACTTAAAGTCAAGTTTGTGCTTATTGAATGGTCTTAGATGAGGAAAACACAGACATCCAAAGGTTTTTAGATCATTATATTTGGGTTTAACCGTGTTTAGCATTTCATAAGGACATTTTAGATTCAGTACCTTTGTAGGCAATCTGTTTATTAAATACACTGCTGTAGCAAATGCATTAGGCCAGAATTTCAATGGTAATGATGCATGTGCCAGCAGTGTCAGCCCAGTTTCTACTATATGTCTGTGCTTTCGTTCAATGAGACCATTTTGTTCAGAAGTATGCGGGCAGGTTAACCTATGTGTTATACCCTTTTTATTGAGAAACTGCTTTAAGGGTAAAAACTCCTTAACACCATTACTTTGAAGAATCTTGACCTTATAGCCTAATTGATTTTCAACATTAGCAATGAATTGCATCACTGTATTGCAAGTATCAGATTTTGATTTTAAAAAATAAATCCAGACATATCTTGAACATGCATCAATGAATGAAATGTAGTAACTGTTACCATAGTCAGTGTTGACTGGTGCTGGACCCCATAGGTCAACAACAACTAATTCTAAAGGATTTTGATTATTAGTTTCAGAGTTTGAAAATGATAGTTTGTGACTTTATCCCATTTGACAATATGCAAATATGTAATTGTCTAGAATATCAATAGAAATATCACTGGCATTTAAAATTTCTTTCATAACTCTGAGACTTGGATGTCCAAACTTAAGATGCAACATATCAAATTCAGTACAATCATTGTGTTTGTCTAACTCTGTCATATTACATAAATTTTTCTTTAATTCACTGTTTCTTGTACTTTCAGAGTCAAACTTGTACAATCCATTTTGTTGGTTACCCTGCAATAAAATATGTTTAGTTAGCAAGTCCCTAACTACACAGTGATTTGGATAGAATTCAAAAGACACTTGATTGTCTTTTGCACACTATGACACACTAATTAGATTTTTCTTATGTGTGGTGCACATAGAAAATTATTTAAGTGAAGTAGTTTTGCACCTTAGATACTAGCACGTCCAGTGTGAGAGATGATAATAGAGTTACCATTGCCCATAATTAGAGACTTTTTACCTTTGTACTCACGATTACCAAGATTGAGATTGTTTAGATTGTTGGTAACATGATGAGTTGCACCAGAATCTGGGTACCATGCTTCATCTTGAATATCTTCAACACTGGCAATATTTGATGTTGATTCTCGACTGACTTTGTTTTCTGAATGATTGTTAACCAAATTTGCATTTGGATTATCGTTCCTGTTATTATTGTTGCCTTGCTGATTGGCATTGAAGTTGTTATCGAATCTGAAGTAGCATCTGTTAGCTGTGTGTCCAAGTTTGTCACAAATTTGACACTTTGGTCTGTTGTTGGGAATCCATCTTCCAGCTCTACCTCTTCCACGGTTAGATTGACCTCCTCTTTGGTAAGTATTTTGATATCTTTGGTTGTTTTGCTGATTCTTGCCTTTGCCAGTAGTAGTGTAATTGACATTAAAGTCAGATCCCTGATCCTTCTTTTGCAAAAACCTTCCTTCATGAGCAAGAAGTATGTTATAAACACTCTGTAGTGAAGGAGTAGGTTCAATTGAAGTGATAAATGCTATTACAGATTCATATTCATCTTCCAACCCTCCTACAATATAAAGAATTTGTTCTTTTCTTCAATTTTATTGCCAGTACATGCAAGTTGATCATATAGGTTTTTAATCTTCATTAGATACTCGTTCATGTTAGAGTTCTCTTTCTTTATACTCTGAAGTTATTTCTTGAAATGTAACACCCTTGCAGCAGATTGACTTGTAAAAGATCTTTCTAATGCAGTCCACACCTCATGAGCAATCTTTGTACCTATTAACTGTGGCATTAGATATGCACTCACAGATGACATTAACCATGCACTGATTAGGTTATCTTGTCTTTGATAAACTGTAAATTCTTGATTGAGAACAAGGCTGTTACTGCTATCTCTTACATATTTTGCTGGAACTGGTTTAGTTCCATAGATGAATTCTTCAAGACCATAACCTTTTGCAGCTGTCTCAACTTGCAGTTTCCATTGGAGATAATTGGATTCATCGAGTTGAATTGAGATTATCTGACTTTGGGGCTTTATAATGGATTTGATAAGAACTTCTGTACTTTCTGCACTTGTCTGATTTGATCTTGCTGATGATCTTGGCATGGTTGGAGGATCTGTTTCCACCATGATTGTAGAAAAACAGGAATAGGCTTCAGTATCGAAAAAACAGGTAAACGTTTCTGATCTTCAGGTTCTTGAATTGAAGAATGTTGAGAGATTTCTTCAACTGAATTTGGAGAAATGCAACTGGAGGATGGTGTTGAAATAGGTAACACTTCTAATATGGCTGATTACAATCTTGGATGGCTTTCGATATGATTTTATCAATTGAAAGCAACTAAGTTGATAAAATAATGTCAGCCGGCTTCCTTGGATGGCTTTTTGAATTCATTGGATGATTTCTTCAAATTCTTTGATTGAATTTGAGGCTTCAGAACTGATTTACCACCAAGCTGTAATGAAGAACAGATGCAGCCTCAACTCTCAAGGGAAGAGATTTAAAAGATCTTGGATGAGAGGGTCCAAATGATGATAATTTACTGATGGAAAATCTATCTTTTAGATAGATTTTTTTTTGAGATTTGATCGAGATCTTGATTGTTGTTAGCAAGAAAGCTCTGATACCATATTCAAATTATAACAGATGCGAAGAGATGTAATATTGTTGATTACTTTAATGGATTGCTACATTAGCTTGTACACTTATTTATACACAGCGAAAAATGATATAGGGCTTAAAAATAAACATACTAAGACATTGGGCTGAAACCCATTTACTTATAATGTAAGGTGAACGGGGTACCAGTGTTAAGCTAAACACTTAATATCAAGGAACAATATTATAGTTATAAGCTCACTTTATTACTATGATATCACAAATGCATATAAGAGCTACATATCCGAACTGGGCCAGCTATCAGGAAGCAACAATGAGTGAATGAACTAAACAGTTTTCAACACATGCACAAGCAGGTCAAATATGTTGCCTGCACAGAAAATCAAGACTTGCATTTAACTGAAAAAGTAGTTGCAACTGAAAGAAATACAAACATAAGTTTGTGCATCCCAAAGGCTTGGTCCAAGGTTGAAAAAATATATATTAAAAATGTCCAAATTGAAACATCTGTTCACCATCTATCCAGCGCTAGTCAAAATCTTTTGCAGAAGAAGATATAAGTGCACATCATATCTTTTCGATCTAAGCCATTTAAATTTTTACGCGCCATCTTACTCTACGATACAACTGCTGCTAGTTTTTGCCACAGATTAGAACCCAAAACACCAAATTCGATCAAGTTTTTCCTATTTTGACCAAGGTTCGAAATTTCGGTTTCCAGTTCCATTCCGGTCACGTAGAAAATATGAAAATTCGGTCCCGTTCCGGAAATTCCGTATTGATAATTCCGGTACGGTTTCTATAAATATGCAAACAAATATGTGTTACTAATCAAGGTTTAGCATTTGGTTTTCTGTTTTCGTTTCGGTCATCGAGAAATTTAAATGTTTCGATTTCATTCTAGAAATCTTGAAAATTCCAATTTTGTGATTTTATTTTTATAATACATTAGCAAATCTGGTATTAAAAAATAGATTGATAAATACACCTTTAGAATGAAGGATTAAGTGAGTTGTGTATGATGAAACAAAACAGAAATGCTGAAGAAAATGGAAGCCCAACCATTGTTTTACTTTTATAACAAGAAGATTTAAGCCTATGTTCGCTTAAGTATGTAGAATCCAATTAAAAGAAAATAATGTACTTAACAGTTAAAAAGCTTCCAGCAAGAAACTTTCACAATATCGAAGCTTTTCATTCTCCTGAATATTCAAAACTATGAAAATTGATGTTATTTCGGGCATACAAAGCAAAGTGCAAAATAATATGATCTATTCCACCAAAAAACAATGACCCAATTAGTGGAATCAGCCAAAGCTTTTTAAGCCCTAAATCACTTCCCAGGTTTTCCATTTTTGATTTTTTTTCCTTCTATTTAAGAAGCTCAACGCAATTCCTTTGGTTTTTTTGTTCAATTTCTGAGCTTATTGTTCTTTCCCACAATCTAGCACCGAAAAGGAAATTTGACAGAATTCCGGTCAGTCACTGCTAGAACAGGAACAGAATGGTCGGGATTCCGGCGTGCCGACCGGAATTTAAAACCATGGTATCATATTTATTCCATGCATGTGTACATTAGTTCAACCCGAGTTAAATAACTAACAACAAAAATAGAAAGGTACAATTGGGGAATTGTTAACATTGCTACGGTTAAAGAACTGCAACAGAGAAATATATAGGTAATGCTTATATCTCAGGTGAAGATCTTGATTAACATGCTTTGAGTAGCTTGATCAATCATTCAAGAATTATGCAAGTGGATGAAATTGATATAAATGCATAACCCTTTTTGTTAACCGACCTTTTGGTCCGATTCCCAAAAGCACGCAAGATACGATCGACTAAATATACCGCATGATGATAAAGCCTGGAGTGTCGCCAAAGAGTTAAGGAAAGGAGCCGAGAAGGGGTCGCGTGGACAAGAACCTCACCGCTCCTCAAAACACTGTCAAACCAATGCCTTGAACTCCGAGAAGCCTCGAGTCACGCTAACCTCGACTCCTCCAAACTCATCCCAGCATCACCCATATCCTCGGGGTACGAATTTCATACCCCATAAGGTACGAGTTTCTGGGAAGAGGCTAGGTGGTTCCGAGTTTTTGGTGGCCTAGACTATGGGATCCGAGATTTCTAATGACGCTATGACAGATTTAGCTTTTAATAGTACATGAAAAACACTATAATAGATTACCATAGCATTAGTGACGACGTTATATATCAACATATAATAATAGCTCGGTTATATCTTATAGCTCTAATCTAAACGTTATTGTATCAAACATTTTATAGTGTATGTTCACCAGCATGAAAAGTTTTACATAGCGTTCAGACCTTGCCATTTTATTTGGTTAATAAAATCTCAACTTATTTTTTATAGCGTTTTCAATATTTTCATAGCACATATTGATTGATATGAAAAATGTTTTCCATTTTGGTTTTTAAAAAAAATTCCATTATTATTAACTTCTCCATTGATATATTGCGTTTGGACCTTGCCATGTTAAATATTCGCTTATTTTTTAGAGCGTTATCACTATTATCATAGCACATATTCAGCGATATGAAAAGTGTTCCACACGGTTTAAATTTTATATAACATTTCACATTTTTTCTATAAGTGATATTTTCCACTATAATTACTTGTAGTATATATGGCACTATTAGTGTTTTCATAACACACATTCAACAATATTAAAAGTTTTTCCACACGTTTAAATTTTTATATAGCATTTCACATTTTGTTTCCATAAGTGTAATTTTCCACAATTAACTTTTTTAATATATAACACATATTTCAGCTACTATTTAATTTGTGCACAATAGAAAAAAATAATAATACCAAAATCATATTTGATTTCAATTACAAAGTCATTGCTAATAACTCTATTAGTAAATAAGAAATAAATCAACATACATAATGTTTAGACATCATTTCAAAATAAGAATACATGAAAAATCACTTAGTCTTCGGCTTGTAAGCTCGTCCAACTTCTAGAACCTGCAATTCACAAATACGATTTATAGTCTTATAGCAAAGTAGAATGGAAAAAAACACAGTTAAATGCATATCGCAGTTTTATTTAAAACTGTTACATTTTATATATTTATTAATAGACTTGCATGAAACGACATACTCAAAGAAGGAAAAATTTACTAAGCAGCCAACCAGGTTGGAGCAAATGACATACGCATCAGAGAAACATAAACCTGTAGCCACACCATAACCAAAAAGTGGAGATAATAAACATAAACCTGATCTCAGACTTAACACTATTGTGTCGCAAATAGCAAAAAAGGTTTTAGTTATGTTCCTTTTTATGCCTTGTAAGCTTAGCAAAAAATGCAACTAATGTAGAATTCCTGAGCATCTTTATTTCTGCCTTGTGCATCTTTTTCTTGTTTCGGTTTTTCTAAATTTTTCCGTTCAATTTCTTATAGTGTCTTTGCCTATCTGGTTTTGTGTTGCAACCGTTTCTCTGCTATTTAGTTTGGTTAGTTCTTCTCCGAACTAAACAAATAGAATACCTTACCGAAACAATCACTCTATCTCCATCTCCTAATCACCAACTGAATTTCCATCATCACTGCCATAACGAACGACTGAAACTATCACATTATCACAACCTGAAACTACCAAGTAACTCCTCCAACTTGCACATATCTAGCCAAACTACGGTTCACCCAAACCTCCCACCAGGGTCGGTTCTATACATTAGGTTGCCCTAGACGAGAAATTTTTTTGGCTGCCTTTTAGGCTTTTACAAAACAATGATAATAGTAACAACGTTGTGAACAGTATTTCATTAATTTCATAAACATGACAAAAACACTCAAGCTTCCTTATAGATAATAGCATTAAGAACATAAAAACGCTATGAGCTCTCGCACGGATTGAAACATTCAAAAGCAAGGATTAAACATTCGGTTCGTTCTGTTTGACTAAAATTTTTAAAATTTCGGCCCCATTTCAGAAATTTCGCTCATACCGCATTTTTTTGGGTTTCAGATTCGTACGCAATTGTTCATATAAAAGCCTCAATATATTTTCAAATTAGTATTTAAGACGAAAAATCAATTTTTTAATCCTTAAAATTCTTTTCTATTAATATTTAATGTAAACTAAGATTAAAGGCAAAGCTGAATTTATTAGTAAAGAGTAAATTTGAACCTCAACTAAAATGTAAAAAGTTAACAGTACAAACAAAGACCGTAATAAAAATGTCCGAATAGTATATTATTGTCTAAACCTAGATCTTTTTTAGCTACAAGCGCAACTCTCTCTTCTTCATCAAATAGGCGCAACTCACTTTTCTCCGAATACGCTCAGCTCTCTCCTTCATCAAGCAGGCGCAGCTCACTAGCTCCCTTTTCTCCGATTGGAGTTGAAATTAAAGGCTGAAGCTGAACTAGGCCAACCGGAGTGGAAGTTTGAAGGAGGAGCTACGATGCGATGACGCTGCTGATGGGGTGCGACTTTGCTGAGATAATGGAAGCAAGTGTCGCTATTTCTCTTTGCGTGATTTTGAAATTCGAACTAGTTTTTTTTTCTCCCCAATTTTTTGTTGCCCTCGATAGGTGGGTTGCCCTATTCGGGAGCATAGTCCGCCTTCCCCAATAACCGGCCCTGCCTCCCACAGTCAACAAGCCAAAGAGCCTAGCACCCGACAACTTAAACACCCACCTTAAAAACCCAAACACATCACATAGCTATACTGCAACGTCACACACATCCCTCCTTATCACAACGATTCTTTAACTCCTATATCACCAGCCTCTAACTCCCTTACCTCACCCACTACAGTAAACCACCATCACATATAAACCCACAACAAAACAACTTCCTCCCACCTAAAAAAGAATTCCCACTATATAACACAGTTCAACCAAGCAACATCATCTCCATCTCTTCACCTCACTGAACCAATCCCGCAATAAAAATCCAAGCGCCACAACATTCCACTCGAGCGAGCCTGAACACCATTTTACCGTCGAACTCAAGCAGTTAAAACCCTATTTCAATTGCTGCCTTTTCTAGCCAAACGGAAATTCTTCAACCTAACATCATCCATCCTCCACCCTTTCCTATTGCACTTTCTTCCTCCCAATACAATAACCAACCTATTTCAAACTCCGACAATCAACAAAATCACTTAATAACCATCATCAATGACCCACGCCACATCCTCTACTTTAAAAAGCCTCTGCACCAATATAAAAATGCAACTAGCAATCACCGTCACATTTACACACCCCAACTCAAGCCAAACAGCTAAATTTCTACATTACGTCTAAATTTAAACTTACATAACATCTAAATTTCTACAATACTATAGCAGAGCCTTAAGTTGAAACCATCTTAAAAAGTCAGCATGAATGTCAAAGATAAATAAGGATGCATCTAACAATATGCTAGAAGAAAAATTATAAGATATTTTCCAAAGATAAATAAACAATGCATAGTTTTTTAAGTAAATTACATACGTAAATAGCCAAAGTACACGTTCATTTTCGAAAGATGATCAACTACCTATATACAAGTAGGATATTCGATTCATAAATTCAGAATTTTATATTTGAACAATTTTATGTAACAATAATGAAATATGCTTACTAAAAGTTGAATCCTTTACAAGATTCACCATTGGCCAAGAAGTCAAATCTGTTACTAGAGGTTGAATCGATTTAGAAAATGAAAAACTTTAATTCAATAAAACTTTGTTGAGAATAGGAAGAACCATGGTCAGGTATAAATGAAGCTGACTGCAGATTATAAGGACATGATATTGAATCTTACCTTACTAATACTGGGACTGTTTTTTTTTTCACATCTATAATCACAATATCTGAGTCTAGGTGTTATAAGTTCTGCAATGTAAGAGAAAATTCAACACATCATAATCATGTTATACACAACTAATGTAAATCTACATGAATAACTTATAGTCTTAGCTATTGGTATTGTAACAGTAGTTTTACAACTCTTTTGTTGTATAGAATTTGCTTAAAGATACATAACAGTGATATGTGGTATCAAGTATTATTAACAGACTTAATCATGGAACTTGAGATATTCATTGAAACACTACGACAAAAGTACCATTTTGCAATATTGAATAAAGTAGTCAATGTATTTTGACAACACTTATCATTATGTTGTTATATCTGTAGTTGTGAAAATACCAAGATTTGAAATTCCGGATTCCGGAACCGTTCCGGTCATCTAGATATTTTAAGATTTCGTTTCTGTTTCGGAAATTCCGTCTTATTTCCGTTTTGTAAATTCCGGTAGTGTGTTTTGCAAATACGTGAAATAATATAAAACTTAATATATGAAATTTCAACATAAATGCTATGCACAGCGACTTATAACTATATAATATATATAGTGTATTTTGTTATAATATAGAAAGCCTCATTATTCTCAGCCTACAGTTTTATTAACAAACAAATTAGCTGAAACTTTGTAAGGGTCCAGGTTGTAAGCCCAACCCACGAAAGATCATACTAAAACCAAATCAATATCTTCAGCCAACATGAAACGAAAGAGGGGAAAAACCCTAAATACATTTTGTCGCACCCTTCCTCCCTCCATCGCCCTCCCTTCTTCTATCTGCTGCTGCGTTTTAGTTGGTTCTCGGTTTCACCTTCGCTCCTTCTCGCGAGTCTTCTGTTTTTTTTTTTTTTTACTTTTTCTCCTCTCATAACTATTTTTTCTACCGTGTTTCTGGAAATGGGATTTGATGCAGATTCTGGTCCGATCATTGCTGGAACCGGACCGAAATGGACGGGATTCCGGCAAACCAGCCATAATCTCAAACCATGATTTTGACACAAATCTGGTCTCATATAACCAGGCCCGGCCCAGAGGGAAGCCCACCAAGCCCTCGGGCTGAGGCAAAAATAATACAGTTGTATTTACTTATATATATTATATATAGTACTGTAGGTACCTTATACTAGAAAGGAGAGCATAATTGGGTGGAAAGGTTATGGGAGTTGTTGCCTAGTGTCTCAGGTTCGAATCCCGCAAGCCACGAACGTTGTATTTTTCCATATATTGTTTTCAACTGTTTTTCTTCAACTAGGCTTAGGCATCAAAATGTCTATTTTTCCATTATTTTTTTCAACTGGGCTTGGGCATCAGAATTTTTGGGTTGGCTCTGCATATAACGTGCTGGCAGTCCCAACAGAGATGCTCATACAACTACATCAGGAGTGGTGATACGACCTGAAGGTAATGGTCTCTTTGCTGTTTGCTTCATTTTGCACCTTAAAAATATATAATGCATTTTACTCCTTTATGAAAACATTGCAAATTGACTATTGCATATGTAGGAAGATAGAAATAGCATTATGTGAAGTAATAACTTGGGAAAACTTAACAAGCTAACATCAAACCATCAATACGAAAGTCATGTTCAAGGGATAGATTTTAGGGAGTATGTAACAACCCACTCGGAATGGGCCTAAATTTCGATCTAAAAAAGACCCAACGAAAGTTAGAGCCATTCTAAATGGGTCATTGGTTCTTGTAAGGAATTACATTGGCACAAAATAATATGTATACACTTCGAATGGAAATCTCATGTAGCCGAACGAGAGAAATATAATATCCAAAAAAGATGTACCAATTTATAAAATCATAGAATCCAAACATAGATTTGTCAAAAATACATTTCTTCATAGGTACATCAATAGGTTCATTCTAAAAACTTTCCATATGAAGTACAGTAATAATAACTAATAAAAGCATAACGTCTTCGTCTTTGTATTCAGCCTCCATCACTGCTCCGTCAACATAATCTATCTCACCTATTGACCTATTGGATATGTTAAGGAGAGGAGTCAGAACATAAAGCTAAGTGTGAATAAAATATAGTATTTACTTAAGTCCATACCCTGGATTTGGCAGGTTACATATATCAAGATATGTGTATGAAACACACGAACATTCACACCAACACAAAGTATCTAACCAATGAGGTGGATATCCAAGTCAATCGCTCATAAGTATATTTACGGTAAAGACCCAATGAATCGGGCATTCTTAGTCACATATGGCCCTATTAAAGATGGATTCTTATGATCTCTTATAACCCTAAGGCTGACCCTAGCCTCTTATATAAGACCCCGTCTTAATACGTCAACGTCCTTAAGTTTATACTCTCACTTGTAATATGAGAAGGAGTATTGCGAACATTACTACTTAACTGATATTACGGTAGAAAACCTATGTCACTTAAGACTTTCCTTTGAATGTTGGTGAGCATGCTATGGCCACATATCTTTCATAAACCAGTCCTGTCTCTTATTGAGCCCCTACAAGCTTCTAGAGGAAGTGGACAACCCCCGTGAACTACCCGACTCCATTACAACTATGCCTAACCACTTTAGGGAAGGAGGACCCATAGACTTACTTCAAATCTAATAAGGGTGGCCCTCATGATTTTGGTTCCTCGCCAAGGAATAAACCTTCAGAGGGGTTCCTAGTTCTAACCACTTAAGACCTAAACTAGATAAGAAGAGAGTCAGCCACTTAAGACCTTCTCAAGGTGTAGTAAACCTGCCTATTTTCACACATAATATATATATATATATATATATATATATATATCATATATATACTTTTAATTTATTACTTGCTATGAAGTTGGTAACCTCATCATTGGTTCAAAACTCTCTTTAGGTTTTAATTTAGTACTTCATATGTATTTTATTTTATGCTTTTCAGTTTGTATTTAAGTTAGTATGCTAACCTTAGTATGCACTTCTCTATTTGTTAATGAAAGTGAACTAATTTTCAAAAAAAAATGTGTGTATATATACACACACACACTAGACCTCTTACATTAAATCGTATACCTGTAGATGCTGGATATGCTGGGCTGTTCCGGGCAGGCTTCTACTACAAGTAGGTTTAACCTCGTGTCATAGTGTACTAAGTTTGAATGGCCCATGGAACCCAGACCTTTCACATTAGTTAGGCCTACTTGTGGTTGTTGGATTTGCCGGTTGGTTCCAGGCAGACTTATACCACAAATGGCAACTAACCTTTTGTCTGTGTGTCACTATTGATATATGTAAAGCCATCCTATACACACACAAGCAACCAATGTATATGGGACATTTCAAATTCGAATCCTACCTTAATCTCATTTATTACGTCATTATTATGTTAATTACGCTATATAAGTATAATATTTAAAATATATAGATAACGCTATTTTCGTATGAACGAGAGAACGTTCTAACGAGATAAAAATTGTCAACTTGTCCTAAGTTTAAAGCTATACAAGTTAATTTCCATGTTTTGACCGCTGCATTCACTGCATGATGGCATAATAGTATAATAATAAATAACAGTGAATGGAAAATATAACATACATACAAATTTCAACTTGCATCCTTGGCTTATTGGAATGATTTTAGTAATGGATCAAGAATAAAGTATAATCTTTATTTTATCTAATTTACCCCTTTTCATACATTGCACATAAAAACATTCATACTTGATAGGCTTCACATTTGAATACGTTTGGATTCAAAATAGAACCCAAACTTAATCAAATAATGAGTCAAATCAAATCCAAACCTTTTCAGGTTACAATTACATATTTAGACATAAGGATAAATTACATAAAATAGAAACATCACCCCTTTTTATTCTCAATTCAATACAAAGACCAAGATCCACAAACCCGATGAATTGACAATTCTTGTGCAATATATAAAAATAGAGGATTTTGGGATTTTGGCATTTTTTTATATTATCGTTGTGCCAAAACCTCTTAGGAAAACAAATCAATATGTTAACCTACAAAAAGTAGAATATGCCCTAAGAAATAACGATATTCCACTCACTGTGATTAGAAAAGCGTAAATCAAACATTGTTGCGCCTTTTTGATGAATTTTCCAACTATAGAAACCTATATATACATAAGAATAAATTAGTCAAATTCTTATATATATTTCATATGAATTTTAGAATATATTCCAATCTAGATCTATTAGAAAATATTAGAGAGTAAGAGGAATAGATTAGAAGAAGATGAAAAAACTTAATTTTGGAAATCAATGGAGATAGAGGCAGAGTGGAGGTACACTGGAGAAAAATGGCTAGGGTTTAGTTGTGATGTCTAAGGGTCTATATATAGTCACTCGTGTAAGCTTGTGTCATTGGATTATTTAGATATAATCTTGGTCATCCATTTATATATATTAACCCTAATAACCTAACCAAACCTAGCATTATTGGGCGTTTCAGCTGCCAAGCAGTCAACCAACCCCCTAGAAGGGAAGACAACCGACGGTTGAAACCCCTTCTAGGGGGCGGTTGACCTCTTGGTCACTGAAATGCCCAATAAACGCATTTGGGGGTGAGGTGTTAATTCATATATATCGTTTATTTATTTGCTTTATATCATAACTTGTTTACACTATTCTTTGTCCCCTCCATCTTATCTTGTATTTGAAATTCAAACTCAGTCATATTTATTTTATATTTTGGATATATATTATTTATTTGATTATATATATATATATATATGTATTACATTTTACTGTCTAATTTCATTTACTTGTAACTTCTTCATACTTTCACCGTTTTCAGTATATAATACATATGAAAATGATTCAAAATTTCGCCACGAATCCAAATAAAAAAATTTGTAGCCTAATTCTTAAAGCTGCAAAAATCTCATTTTCCAGCCTTTATATATTTTATCAATATTTATGTTTTTAAGTATATTTTACGGGGTGTTACATTCTTTCCCCCTTAAAATAGATTTCGTCCCGAAATCTGTTTGAGGGGGCGAAAAACACAACTCGCTCTAAACATCCATGTTGTACATCCATGTTATATTTTAATTCATCCATAATCATCCATGACTCGCGGTGGTTATAAACCGCAGAACCACTAAAGTGAGCTAAATCCTAACGTGTAGATGAAATAAGTGATGCACTATGTATGCAAACAACCTAATTATGCATATATTTCTATATGTGTGCGTTGTGCAATGGTGTTGCCTCTATTTCCTAACATCCAATCTAGTAATCATGATGTATCCATAAACGTTATATTGAGGAAAAATTACACGAGAAAAGCTCTACGTGAGTCTATCTCATCTTATCCTCGGTCTCCCATATGCTTTCTGTAGGATCATTTCCCCATTGTACTCGAACGAGAAGAATGGTTTTATTGCGGAGTCTCTTGATTCTGTTCTCTACAATCCTTGTGGTGGCACGGGGCACCCTGAACTCCAACTCGAGTTTTCCTTTGTCCCCAATTTCATCAAGCTCGAGTCTGATAGCAGAATGATGGAGGCATTTCCTTAGATGAGATACATGAAAAACATTTTGGATTCCTGATAGACGCTCTTGGAGATCCACTCGATAAGCCAAAGATCCTATCTTCTTGATGATTCGAAATGATCCAATACACCTAGAAGCCAACTTCCCAGTCTTTCTAAACCGAACAATCTTCTTGAGAGGGGATACTTTTACGAATATCAATCTCTAACATTAAACTCAAGTTCCCTTCTTCGTTTACCGACATACGATATTTGACGATCTTGGGCTGCCTTCATCCTCTGCCTCATTAAGGATATCTTCTCCGTGGAATCACGGATGAAGTCTGGTCCGAGTAGAACCTTGTCGGTACTCACCAACTAGTTGGCAATTTTCATGGCCTTCCGTAAAGCGCTTCAAAAGGGGCCGTACCGATCGTTGTTTGAAAACCATTGTTATAAGTGAACTCTACGAGCGGTAAGTGCTGCTCCCAATGTAACACTCCACACTTTTCTGTGCCCAAATTTCGATAAAAACATAATTTAAACACATCCAAGCATGGAGCGTGTATATCTGATACCTGCAATAAAGGAGCATGAGCATAATCAGAGTACGATAAGATAACTCATAGTGGAAACAAAATAGGATAAAAAGTACTAACTCAAGTAACTACCTTTTCCAAAGTAAGTCACTTTGCCAATACTGAGCATGCAAGAGAACGAGAACCGAAAGTCAAACTTAAACACCTGTGAGAACCCGGTCTTCTCTAGAAAACCTGGGAGGTTGAAATGAGGAGGGGGGTCAGAACAACAAGTTCCGTTGACTAAGAAATTTAAAACACAGGTTATAATATATAGATGTATCCCATTGGGTTCAACCCAAGATGTATGCTGTAACAACCCGAAATTCTGGGCCAGTTTAAATTTTTTATTTTGGCAATTTTAATGAATTTTGCATATTTAAAATAGATTATTTTAAATAATATCGACGAGAAAATTTATTTTGAATATAATTCGAACGTATATATTATATACGTCGTCGTTAGAATATAAATATTTATATAATTATAAATAGAATTGAAAATGGCGCGGTAGTTCGATAATTCGATTTCAAACTTCAATTGAATGTACCGGGTGCAAAACAATCCGGATTTTAGTGAAACCAAAAATAATAGGATCTCGTTGTGGATATCTTTCTAACGAATCCGACCAATCGAAATTTCATAGCGGGAATGATAAGATATGTCCAGTTGAAAATTCTGAATAGTCGCTATGGAATTCAGGCCCTTAAAATTGGACATTTTGCAAACGACCTCGGATTTCGATGAAACCACTTTTGTTGGATCCGCAGTGTCGAGTTATTGCTAGGTTTCAAATTTCATAATTTTTCGAATCAATATGTGAGCGTGGCAAAGGAAAACGCATTTGACCAGTTTCAGTTGATATTAATCGACTGGAAAATGGCCATTTTTCCAACGGTCTCAGAATTCGACGAAACTAGTTTTGTTAGGACCGTATCGTCAATACGAAGCTAGAAAATATTTTTCGGGAATTTTTCGAGTTCGTATGTGACCCCGGTAAATTGAAACGCGCGTTCAAATTCAATATACTGATTTAAAGGTAAATTTAACGGAAACTGATTCAAACGATCGAATCAACCTACGATACATATCCCATTGTGTTCGGAATGGGGGTTAAACGCTATGGACGACAGGCGGTGGGCCTCGTTTAGATGACATATGTGAAAGTCAACTTTTAAAAATAATTAAATAATAAAATAATAAATATATATTTATTTTTCATATGACCCCCCCCTTCTCTCTTTTCCTTTACACGATCAGATGCTTTCAAAAAAAAAAAAAAAGAGAAAGGGGGCGGAGCCCACCCATCGCCGACGACCGCGCCACCAGCACTGGCGCTGGCTCCCTCCGCCACCCCCTTTACTCTCCCTCCTCTGTACGAACGACGAGCCCCCACCAAAAGAACCCGCGACCCCTGAAGCTGACGCAGCCACCACCACGAACCCTAGGACCCGCCGCCCCATCAGTCCAAGCTACGACCCCCATCTACACCGCTGCGCCTTCACAACCCCTGCGCCCTCTTCTTGGATCGAGCACCCCCCCTCAAGCCCTAGACCGATTTCAGCACCTCAGCGCACCACCAACCAGGCCTCCAGCCACCTGCGCGTCTTCCCCCACTTCCCCCAAGGCCGACGTGAACCCCTCAACAACAAAGATCGGATTTTTACAACGTCTAGGTGAGTTTTTATGTTATTTTATTTTTAAATATGATTTTACTTAGGTTGAAAACATTATTAAAATCAGTTTTAAAAATATAAATGCATAGGGTAAAAATCAGTAATGAAAATATACGATTTTATTTTATAAATAGCATCACAAAAATATGTTCTTTATATTTAAAAGGAAGAGATAAGATTTTTTATATGTGATACATTGAAATAGAAAGGCGATTTTTATATAATGAAGAATATAAAAATCTGATCTTTATATGAGTGGCGAAATAAAAATATAATTTTTATTATATAGAGAAGTTAAAAATATAATTTTTATTATATAGAAAGGTTAAAAATATGGTCTTTAATATGAAGTTAAAGCGATAAAAATTCGATTTTTATATATTGAATAGCATAGTAAAAATTCGATTTTTAAATATATGAAGTGATTATAAAAATATAATTTTTAATTGAAAGTGAATAAATAAAAATGTGATTTTTATTTTAAAGACATCGAAATATAAAAATGTGTGACTTTTACATATATAGTGACTACGGGCAACGAAGATGACGAAGATGCGATAGCGATGAAGATTTCTATCAATGAAGTGCCGTGGAGCTAGGATAGCTATTGGTGAGAACTTCTCACTCTTCAATTTCTATTATAGTTATAAATATAAACTAGGATGCAGACGGTGTTTAGTAGCACCCGACACCCGTCATCCACAGACCATGGATGGCTTGTTTGTTAAATTGTTTGATTTCAAAAATTAATTAGATTATTTGATTGAAATTGAATTGTTTGGTGAGAATGAATGGATTTGATTGATGTGTGAATGGCGTGGGCCTTCGCTAGACCGGGGATAAGGCTAGGCCTTGTTCCGTTTCTAGTATCGTGCCGTTATGCCGCCGAAATTTTCTAAAATATGTTAGAAAAATAAAAATATCATTTTATTGAATAAATGAACTGAATAGAAATTCAAGTGTTAAAATAAAATGTTTTATCGTTAAAAATATAATTTTTAACGTGAATGTGAATAAATAAATATTCATTTACAAACCGGACGGTTTGTTTATGTACACCTATTTGACTGATATTGATTGGGTCGATAAATTTTACACATCGCCCAACTGCACAAATAAAAAATCTGTGTTTGATTGCTTGAAACCCCACACGGGTGTTGGGATGAAATTTGAAGTTCACTCATCCTGATTGATTAAACATGTCGATCGATTGATTGACAGGCTGTTATAAGCGTTAGATATTTATATTTGATGCTTATACAGTGTAGTGCACTTTGGTTGATGGTTGATTATTTTTCAATGCTATTATATACATGTGATGTATGAAAATCCATATAATTAACATTATATGGTGATTGATTGGGCCTCATTCCAATTTAGAAAATAAAGAATATTATAAAATCAAGGTTCATGTGTTGACTGTACTCATCCGTTGAGATTAGTCATGTGTTGAACGAAATATTTTAATAATAAAATTTACATCTTTATCAATATTATAAAATCAAGGTTCATGTGTTGACTGTACTCATCCGTTGAGATTAGTCATGTGTTGAACGAAATATTTTAATAATAAAATTTACATCTTTATCAATATTATAAAATCAAGGTTCATGTGTTGACTGTACTCATCCGTTGAGATTAGTCATGTGTTGAACGAAATATTTTAATAATAAAATTTACATCTTTATCAATATTATAAAATCAAGGTTCATGTGTTGACTGTACTCATCCGTTGAGATTAGTCATGTGTTGAACGAAATATTTTAATAATAAAATTTACATCTTTATCAATATAAAATAAAGGTTCATGTGTTGACTGTACTCATCCGTTGAGATTAGTCATGTGTTGAACGAAATATTTTAATAATAAAATTTACATCTTTATCAATATAAAATAAAGGTTCATGTGTTGACTGTACTCATCCGTTGAGATTAGTCATGTGTTGAACGAATTATTTTTATAATAAAAATTACATCTTTATCAAAATAAAATAAAGGTTCATGTGTTGACTGTACTCATCCGTTGAGATTAGTCATGTGTTGAACGAAATATTTTAACAAAAATAGTCACACATGGACGGTACTCATTCGTTGAGATTAGTCGTGTGTTGACAAAAAGGAAATATTTGAAATAGAAATATTTGAAATAACAAATATTTTGATAATAGGAAATATTTGAAATAGAAATATTTGAAATAGGAAATATTTGAAATAGAAATATTTGAAATAGAAATATTTGAAATAGAAATATTTGAAAAAGAAATATTTTGAAATAGAAATATTTGAAGCCGTGTTGATTAGATTGACGCCATTTTGACGTGAACGATTTCGAAATGAATTGAATATATAACGATTTCGAAATGAATTGAATATATAACGATTTCGAAATGAATTGAATATATAACGATTTCGAAATGAATTGAATATATAACGATTTCGATTTGAGTTGAATATAAAACGATTTCGAATTGAATGGAATAGAAAACCAATTTGATTTCAATTGAATATATAATGAATTTGATTCAAATAGAAAACGAAACGAATTTGATTTGAATAGAAAATGAATTTGAATCGAATATAAAACCAATTTAAATTGAAAGCGAATTGAAATGAATTCGAATTTAATTGAAATTTGAATTGAATAGAAATGAATTTTAAAACGAATTTGTAAAGAAGAATTCAATTTTGATTCGAATTGAAATGGAAGTTGAAATTGCTTTTGAAACGAATTTAAAACTATTTATATAATTCGTTTTAAATAAAAATCGACGAGATATATATTATATATATTATATATATAATATAATGGCCTGAATAGAACGCGCCGCGCCGCGGCAGTTCGTGAATTTCGACCATTTATTTCAAACGGACATTACGGGAGATCCGACCGTCGGATTCTCCTAAAACCGGAACCGTTGGGTTCGTATCGAAAAGAGTTTTCTAACGAATATTAGAAATTTCAAATCTAACGGTTGGATTTGGAGTTACGTCCAAGTCAAATTTGGAAAAGGTCGCTATAAGTGCAGTTCGATGGCCATTGTTGGAAATCGACTGTACGGGCCTTGATAAAATTATTAAAAATAGTAATAATTTGTGTAAAATCATAAGAAATGATTTGAGAAAAATTGGGGTGAAAACCTCCATATTTGAAAAGATAAAAATGGGTTTATCGTGAACAGTGTTTTAAATAACACTAGTTCTTTAACCCGATAACAAATAGAATGTGATTTGGGTTTGTCGTGAACTGTGTTTTAAATAACACCTAGTTCTTTAACCCAGTAAAAGGAGTTCTAACGAATCTGCAACTAGATGGAAATGTGAATCTATAATCTAAATTATCAAATTTAGAAATGAGCGGGAATGGAGTATTACCAGTTTTGCTCCAAAGCGATAGTTAAATCTTTAATTGGATTTGAACGTGAAATGGTAATTAATTTTACCGATAACACCACGGTGTTAGATATGGAGTATTACCAGTTTTGCTTCATGGGATGAATAGGTTGGGATTGGGAAATAAAATAAATAATTACTTCGTTACGGTTCGCTAATCTCGACTAGTTGGGAAAAACCATAATTTGGTTTTAAATGACATCCAAAGGAAGATTACAGGATAAATTTTAAAGAATTTATCTTGGATAAAATTAATGGGAACCTTTCCCTAAGAATGTGGAATTTAGAAACTAGCTGTAGGTTGGCTAAGAAGAATGGTTTCCTGGGTATTGATCTGATGTTGGTTTCGGCCTTCGGGGTTAATGTTTGGGAAATTGTTCTCTTGCTAATTTGCGGTTAGTGACTAATGAATTGGAATGAGGCGTATGTTGTGTTTGCGTAACATTTGTTTTTAATACGCGGGTTGTTCGGAAAGTCCGGGTTTATACCCATTCTGAATAACCGATTCGACGATAAGTCAAAGATGAAGACGGTGGTCGAAGACCGGAAGTCTTCACATCGTTTGGGCAATTACTGACGATCCTGATTGGGCTGTACACCTAAGAGGATGGAAATAGTTGGTGGTCGTCCAGACGTACTTGGAGATGGATGGATATGCGAGGAAAGTGCCTCCGGTTTCGTTCAGACCCAGAACGGACTTGTAAATGGATTGTGTGTCTGACATTGGATTTTATTCTGTGTTGATTGATTTCTATTAAATATACATCTGTTTGGCAGTGGAGAATTTATTCTTTTGCTTAACGCCCTTCTCTGAGACGTACGAGCTCAGAGGTTGTATATCGATGGACATCAGTCGCATGGCATGAATTGCCTGTGTGGCACGCTGAGATGCAATGATCAAGGCTTCTGTTGAAAAGCAAAGTCTTGTGGTTGATGATCAAAGCATGGCCTTTGTGGCGTAGCTTTGTGTATAGCGTGAATTCGCGAGCCTCACACCTCGGTATGAGTTAAAAACGGGATACGGACTGCAGGGAGAGCACGACGTTTCTTTCTAGCTTTGGTGGTGTCAGTGACTTACCAGCCCTGACATATATATACTTTTCACCTTTGTGGTTGTTGGATGAGGCGCCTCGATTATAGGTCTGTAAGGACCGGGAAACGTGTGTTCAGGCATAATTAATCCTCTAACGTAAGTGAGGACCGGCCCTGAAGATCCAGGGGTTACCCAGTGTGCGTAGTCCTGAGGCATTTGCTAGAGTGTCTCGAACGCGGAGAGGAGCTTGCCCCTTGCCTCGACTCATGACGGAAATCCAATTTCCAATACGTGGATTGCGGTTTTAATTGTAGAACTAGTATGGCGACATGATATATGGTACCCATGCCGTCTATGATTTATATTTATGATTGAAATGTTTTGACACTATACACATATTATAGTATCAAATGATTTGTTTTAAACGTACCAAGCATGTTTGGCTATTATAAGGGAAAACCCTATCCTCCGGCTTGCGTTGCATTGTGTGATGGGACCTGGGTCTTATAATAGCTTCATTTTTCGAAAAAGCATTGCGTTGTTTATTCTATGCACTGATATTCTTCGGAGGAAACCCGTTCCGTGTTATACGGCGTGGTCCCTTGAATCACTCTCTTTTAAAGTAAAGTTTTAAATAACTGTTTTAGTTCTCACACCAGTCACATGACTGACCTGGAGTTTATTGTTTTAACCTAAACTCTGGGTGCCCCTATTTTCCGCACGGGCAGCTAGTAGTTTTGGTTTTGCAGATTTATATTCACAGGATCCTGGTTTACAGCTGGAATGATATCCGGAAAGCTCTGTATCCGTATATCACCTTCAGTTGTGCTTCGTATTATTTTCCGCTGCTATGTATTTAAATGTAATTTAAATCTCTGATATTTCTGTGTAATATTTATTCATTTATACTCTGTATATTCTTGTAATCTGATGCATTGTTGTAATATACAATGAAATGTTTTTCTGTTTGTGTTCTGATTTGTCATGTTCTCAACGTTCAGGGGTTTCGAACGGTCTAGATCGGTTTAACGACTGATTCAGATCGAGCGAAATTCCCGACCGTCACATATGCCTAACCAGGTTAGTGATTCTAGCCCAACCTAGTAAATGTTTATGCACGACTTTACTTACTCTTTCCAAAGTAGTATTCTCAAAGTATAATACCGAGATAGGACATTTTTCTTCATGAAGCCTTTATACCAGAGCTTGACTGGTTACTATATCGAGTTTAGACCCCTAATTACGAAGTTTCTATATTCATATACTTTCATCTGCTCATCTTTCATCATTTATTGTCTCACTATCAACGATAGATAGGGTGGATTCTTCCTGATCGCTTAAGACCCTGGGTGGGCCGATTGGTCACTTATTATTTCTCGATACTTTACTTAACGTTAACATGAAATAGAGGGCACTAGCTACGAGCCCTACTAGTTAAGGCTTCCGTCATTCATGCATACACTCTTACCCCACAAAAGGTGAGAGATGGTATTTTATCATTCGCTATACCTTCATGCCAGCCTTATTAGATAACCCCTTAGTCGTTTATTACTTCCCGTAGGATAGGTAGCCATAACTGACGTTTTAGTTTCCATGTTTGGGTAGGCTCACACATACCTGTCATTTAAGACCCCTAAACTGAAAGACCTATTCCTAGGTGGACTCTTCAACCCTAGTCACTTAGCCGCTTAGGATGCAGGAAGCGGACTATATGCAAAGGTTATTAGTTCGTACTCTATTAGCCTTCTATACCTTTCCCTATTTGGGATAAGGTGGACTACATTATTAAGTTATTTCCGCTTAGTCCCTCTATACGGAAATGCTATACATACACCATTCATTATCGTCACAGGTTAATATGGTTAATAATATTTTACATTATCAACCTGCTAAGTCCAACTATATTTTATATTTTAAGCTCTATATTTATTAACATAGTTAAGGAAGGATGTATCCCCTTTTACCCTAGGGTATTTATTTGATTTCTTCCCAAATTTGGACTTAGTATTTAAAAGACAATCAATATCCATTAATCCCCTTTTTATTCCATTGATTATAGCTAATTTCATTTATGAGCCAAACAGTCATAATTTTCCTAAGGCACTAATTCACAATGGATATCTTTTTCTTATTAGTCCCGAAGTATTTACTTGTTGTACCCCAACAGACAATTACTATTCTAATTCATATATTTATTTGTTACATGTTATAAATGTGTGTGTGTGTCTATATATATATATATATATATATATATATATATATATATATGCATCGGGCCTCTCACTTAAGTTGACTACTTATGGATGTTGGATTTGTCAGTCGGTTCCGAACAAGCATCTACCATAAGTTGAACTTAACCTCGTGCCTTAGTGCATTTATATTAATGCATTAGACCCCTCACATTAAGCTAACTACCTATGGTTGCTGGATTTGCAAGTCGGTTCGGGGAAAGCTTATACCACAAGTGAGCTTAACCTCATGTCTAAACGCGATTACAATTCAAACTTCCTAATTGGGGTGTACAACATTATTCTTAATTAATTTAGGAATTGTAACCATCAACCTATTATATAACTTTCCCCATTCAACATTGGTTACAATTGTTATTTATTGATTTGTGGTCTTATTTATAGCAATTAATTATATTGATAGCTACAAATGGTCACCACAAGTATATTGATTTAATATTGAATACAATTTACATATTTTCCATAAATGAATATTATCCACTCAATCAACATTCCATACAATGTATATTTTACCGTTTTACGCTGATTTGGATGGATAATATGTGTAACGACCCAAACTTCCCAGTAAAGAAAAACCCGGATTGTTTTGAGAACACGACAAATTAGAACACAAACAGCGAACATTTCATAGCTTATTACAACAATTTACATCGGAGTACAAGAATATTTCAGAGTATGAATAATTATACAACAGAAAATAATATCAGATATTTAAATTACATAGCAGCGGAAAACAAATACATAAGACAACTAAAATAAATACATGGATACAGAGCGTCCCGAATATAGCTCTAGCTGTAAACCAGGATCCTGTAAAGATAATATCTGCAAAACTAAACTACTGACTGCCCGTGTGGAAAATATGGGAACCCAGAGTTTAGGAAGGAACAATAAACTCCAGATCAGTCATGGGACTGGTATGAGAACTCAAAACAGTTATTAATTTGATTTTAAGGTTAGGTAAATCAAGGGACCATGCCGTATTACACGGAACGGGTTTAACCCCAAGAATACCAGTGCATAAATAAACAACGCAATTCTAATTAAAGAAAAATGAAGCTATTATAAGACTCAGGTCCCATCACACAATGCAAAAATTTCTCTTTTAATATTACTAGTGCATAGTGTAGAAATCAATTTCGAAAGTAAATGTATTAATCATAGACGGCATGAGTGCCCCATCCCACTATGTCGCCATATATAGGTTTACAATTAAAACCGCAAAGCTTGTATTGGAAAGTTGGATTTACATCATGATGGCTCCCGATTCGAAAGATCTATCGCACAATACTCCACGGCTTACGTCCTAGCTAGAGAAAACATCATAATGCACATCCACACTTTTGGGAAACCAAGTATCACTGCGGCTACGACCTAGCGAGAGAAAACACTACATACTCTATCCCTCTATAGGAATCAGGGGAAAATGGCCCTATCCCTAATCTCAAGGTGTGGAGCGACCACACCCAACACAACTCGGCCGACCAAATCCACACACATATATATATATATAAAGTATATTGTTCAAACCTACTAATCAAACAAATCGTTCACCATCATACCGGGGTGTGAGGCTCGCGAAGTAACGCTACACAAAGCTATGCTAATTAAAGATATGCTTTGATCATCATCCACAAGACTCTGTTTCCAACAAAAGTCTTGATCCATGCATCTTAGCATGCCACATTATCAATCCATACCATACCATTGATTTCTGCTAATATATATAAACTCTGAGCACATACGTCACAAAGAAGGGTGTTAAGCAAAAGAATAAATTCTCCGCCACCAACATATATATATATATATACACACACTAGTGTGAACCCGTGCTACGCACACGGGATTAGTTTCATGGCTTTTTATAATGAGGTGTGAGAACAGTTTGTTATCCAAAAATGTACAAATGCCAGAAGCTAGTTAAAGAAAATGGAAATAAACATTCTAGTCGATTTTAGTAGCTCGAAATTAAACATGCACTCATTCAATCTTTCACAATAACGCATCAAAGGATGTAAAAATCAATTCCAAAAACATGTAACGCATGCAATATCTAATTTTTCCAAATGCATAGCTTTCGAACACTCATAATTGTAAACGTTAGGGCTGCACAAAGTATGGGTTGGGTCGGGTTGGACTAAATACTACATCCGACCCGCATAAGTATGGGTTTAAGGAAGTTCAACCCGTATCCGACCCTATATGAGGTTGGATATGGGTTGGGTTAAAGTATGGGTTGGGTCGGGTTTAGTAGGGTTGGGTTGTTTGAATATAATAAAAAAATGAGAGTAGAGAGAATTTTTTTAAAAGTTGTATTAAAATATTCAGCAAAATATATCAGATTTTATCTAGCATAATGCATTTAAAAATAACTGATTCATTATAAGATAAATTTTATTAAAATTTCATTGTAAAACACATCATATAAAATTAATTTACTATATAGTAGAACAAGTGTTTCATTTTAAGATATATTGAAATACACTTTAAAATATATTTGCCAAATTCTTTCTAGTTTGAATTGAAATGAAATATGTTTTTTTGTAGATTTACTATAGAATACATAAATATTATTCTAGGATTATACTATTCTAATTTTAAGTAGGTCGGTATTAAATTAGTTTTTTAATATGGGGTTGGGTTGGGTTAAAATAAGGTTGGATTGAACAAAATATCAATCCCGACCCGTATGTAGTATAGGTTACATATTATAACCCATATCCGACCCGAACTAGGATGGATTGGGTTGGGTTTATGTGGGTTGGGTCGGGTTAGTAGGTTGGGTCGGGTTGGATATGAGTTGTGTGCAGCCCTAGTAAACGTGCATTCCAAAAGCAACTTATATGAAAAGTAAATAATCATATACAAAGTAAACTGGACATATCAAAATTAATGTATACACAGTAAATCTTTCAGATAATATAACAACTTTGATTCTGGAATAAACTCTTCAACTTGCCACACAATCAGACACATGGTCTATTATACATTACTAAACTGTGAAAGGAAACAATTTAATAGGTCTAACATCTACAGTATTTTTTCTGTACATACAGACTTTACTTTTGTTGTTACCATGTTTCATGCTATAGAATACTTCCTTTAACGCCTGCTAAAATCTTGAACAATGCGTTAGCTGCAATATAGCAAACACTATAGCAGTTTATATTAAAATCTAAGAAGAAAATATGTATGATCAATGCCAACACTAATAAACTGAACGAAAATCATGAAGGAAATGTAAAGGAAAATTTACAGACTTAATGCTTTAAAATAATTTGGCACTGATATGGAATGATATCTCAAACTTGTAAAACAAAAAATGGGAAAATGAGTCGAAATTGGACCATGAATCACAACATAACTAGAGACTACCCGTAGACATGTCGGAACGACAATGAGATGTTGGTATGTCAGATATTTATTCGTATACGGTCAAAATTTGGCGAATCATTGACATGTTTGTCATAGTAGACCAAACAATTTCATATAGCATTCTAGTCATAAAAATTATTTTTATTCACAAAATAGGACAATCAATGTTCAAAACTAATTCCAGGAAGAACAAATTTGTAGTTAAATATTTGTTTAAATAAGATAACTCTTATTATTATTTTTACCTTGTTTAAATTTCTGCATTCATACTAATGTAATTTTCTTATATAAGGCATGATAGACGGTTAAAGCAGACAATAATTACAAAAGCAGTTTTAGGTGGAGCAGCAATAAGAATAAGACAAAGCAACAAAAAAAAGGCTTTTTAAGCCAAAATCTGATTGACTCTAAGAATTCATATTAGTACTACCTCATCAAAGAAGGAAAAACAAATATTGCTTGCTACAATAAATAAAGCCCAACAATATGTTGATTCTTAAGTTCAAACAATGGGTTAAAAATAAGGATTTAACTTATACTGTGCACTGTGCATTTAGGCAATGAGCATAGGCATATATCCAAGTTTTTGACTGAATTTTTGAAGATGTTTAGACAAATAAATAATTGAATGTATGCAGCTAAAATGGTTGCAAGCCTAAGATTAGTGTGCTTGGTAAGTAGTAGGGGTGTAAGCAAGTTGTAAAAGCATAGCAGTTGGATCATAGATAAATAGATGCCATGAAGTAAATTAGAGATGCTCTTCTTGAAGAAATGGGACTGTTAATGAATAGCGCACTTAATATTAAAACTTCAGGTAGGTCCTAAATGTCCTTTGATACACTACTTGGGTTTGATCACTCACAGCTGAAATCCTTTAGCCAGTAATATTTATACAGTATGTTGTCCCATTGTCTTTAGAAGAAATTCAACATTAATAAAAGGAATCAATTCAGAAATGTTTAAATGATATCCTTAATCTAAATCAAGTTTTTCAGTTGATAATGTAAAAATAAAGACATGCACAAAAAAGGGATGAAAATGATTTCGCAAATAACATAAATTTAAAATTCAATAGCGAGGTATGTACCTGTTATCCACTTGGATCTAATGAATATGTTTTTCCACTGATGATAGCAAGCCCTATTTACTTACCATAAGATGCCATGCAGGAATTGATGGATGCAATCAGAAATTTGACTGTACATCCAGTAACTTGAATTTTTTACGTAACATTCTCTATCTTATTCCAAATAAACCTGCCACCTGATGAACCAAATTAGCTATATAACCATGGTAGTCATCGTTAGATCTTCTTCTCTATTAGTAACTTTTATTTCACACAAAATGGTTGACCATAGTACAATTGGTAACCATGTACACAATTTTTGTAACAGATTATTTTTATTTGGCTATTTCTAGCATTTGAATCCTACTAATAATACAAAAATGGAACATAGGATCCATGGCGAAAATTTTATCATCTATATAGATCTATGCAGAAACCTATATATGAATGATTAGGAAATATCAGTCTCATAGATACAATCATTGAGAACAATGATCTACACATACATACATACATACATACATACATACATACATAAATATATATATATATACACACAAACACACACGTAAATATACGTATATATATATATATATCTGTGTGTGTACGTATGTATGTATATATATCATCATATCATTGAATTAAACATATTAAAGTGAAGGTTTAAAATTTTACAATATAAGTATACTCAATTAATGGTTTAATGAAACCAACTTATGATAAAACAATGAAGTATATAAAATAACTGGTACAAAGTCACAAATCTCTATTATTTAAATGTAGGTAGAAATATAACGTCTATTAGCATAATCTAAGAGGTCCTTGCACGGTTTGAGTGCTTATATGTAATGGATCAAAGGAAAAATAAAGGAGCAACTTATTTGTAAAAACTCTAACAATTTTATATGGCTTTATCAAATTTAAACGATAAAAGCACTAAATAAAACAAAAGATAGAGTTAATATTTGAAACAGTTATAAAAGTTCGAAGCCAATGTCCATCGCAATATGAAGCACTAACGACGGATTCTTGGCTATTTGGATTCAAAATAGTATGGAATTTTTTATATGAAAGTACAACTAAAGAAAGTATTGTAGTTGCAACCATAAACTGCAGTTTTAATAAAAACCTGATTTAAACTAATATGTAAGAAATAATTCTTAAACAGATTTTGGATCGACGTTAAATTGAAATATTTGTCTCATAATATAGTTGGTCCTTAAGTAATTGATAGAAGATATCTAATTAGAGTTTATGTAGGCGTAATGCTCATGGGGTCTTGCTCTGCATGTCGAATTGATTAGAAGTACTATGAGGTTTAAGCGAATTTGTGATTTTCCCAGCACAATTTTTTTTTTTTTTTTTTAAACTGATTATGATGGAAAACCTCATAAAAAACTACTCCCTAAAGTTAACTCATATAGAAATTAACCTACAGACTGTGATCATCATGTACAATTTAGTTGATTAAAAATTTCGAGCATGGAATGACGAATTTCACTTTCAAATCTATCACCAATGTCATTTTAGGCCGTTCAGTTTTAACCCTGTGTTTTATTTGATTGAACTTCATTACTTGCAGCTTCATCTTTATTAACACAATATAATTCTACCTACATGTTTTGCTTCTTTACTGCCTCGTCTGTTCTACTTCCTCTCACCTGCATCCATCTCATATATCATTGTGCTCCTATCACCAATTTCTAAAACAGAAATTTTACCATAATTGCATTCTACCAGTAATTTTTTTATATGCGAATCAATCAATTTTACGCCCATATGTAGTTTACATATAAAATATTATGATGCTTGTAATGTATAAAAGTACTGTATAAAAAATTCATGTATGCAACTTTTCTTAACTTTCCGTTTTACTTTACCAGCATATATAATGACTATATTTCGACTGTAATTAAGTTTACATTCTTTTGTGATTTCGTTAGATATTAAATAATGTGTTAGTTGTACAGTAGGGACAAATATACGATGCATGATGCTTAAGCTAAAAGCATCTCAAATAGTTCTTTATCTAGTCTGTATATTCAGTTTTGGAGCTCTAACAAATCAATTCAAACGTACGTATATTTGAAAGACATCTAATCCAAACATTTGTTAAATAAACATTTATTTATTGTTTGTCTAGCAAATCCATAATGTTGAAGATCCGGAATAGTTCAAGCTATGCTCTAACAGTGCTAAATATGTAAAAAGCTCACCAGATATACTAATCCATCTGGCTATAAAATGACCTAGCGTAAATTATACTGCAATAGATAAGGATGTTGTAACTGATTAGCATAGAGGCCCATTTAATTTATTTTTATAACAATCCATATGCCAAAGGTGTACTATTTGGAATTTACAAGCTACAATAATTAGTAGTGCGTGTTCGCCTTTTTCTATTTTTAATAACAATGGTAATAAGACACAAAGGTGGATATCAATGTAAGAAGAAAAAGGAGTCACAAATGCTTCTAGCAGCAGTCGATTTTTTCACTCTTCCACTTAATTTAATATTAGTAAAATTGAGAGACCAATTATTTGGTCAGAAAATAAATAGCTTTTAGAAGAAACCTTTTAACTTTACTTTTCGCAAACATTTATCAATGTAAGAAGAAAAAGGAGTCACACAAATGCTTCTAGCAGCAGTCGATTTTTTCACTCTTCCACTTAATTTAATATCAGTAAAATTGAAAGACCAATTATTTGGTCAAAAAATAAATAGCTTTTAGAAGAAACTTTTTAATTCTACTTTTTGCAAACATTTATTTCCTGTTTGGTTTATCATTTCATAATTTATGATTTCGTCTGAAACATTTCTTAAGCTTATGTTTATAAGACAGACAGTAAGGATTTAGTCTACTGAAGGGATTGAAAGATTTTTGTTTTTTGTTGGTAAAACGATCATGTGGTTCTATTCCTGAAACCATAGCTTATGCAAAAAAAGGGTTACGTCTCATAATAACAGTTGATTAAGCCTATTGGGCTGGAAAAACCAGTCCAGACAACCAAATAAAAATTGTCCTGCAAGTACCAAAAAAAGGTGCAATACTAATATGAGTATCATTATTGAATATAATATCATAATGTCACTGGGAAGCACAACACTTGATGTAACCATTTGTGGTTTACAGACACTAAAGCTAAGTACTTGCAATTAACTATTACAGTGTAGAGCTGATAAATTATATAACAAAAATGGAAGAAACGATATGAAAGTGTTATACCATCAAAAGACCTATGCGTGTATCTAAATATATAATACATTTAGGTTTTCATAGGCCAAAATAAGAAGTTTTCCATTACCACGTTGTTTACTAAAAACGCAAGAAAATGACGATTAAAATAATACTAAAAAGCAAAATTCCATCGGTCGGCTCCCATGAAAGATGGAGAAAATGATACTAAAATTTAGTTTCTTCAAAATAAATAATATGTACTTCTCTACTATCGTCGTCATCATCAGTATTACTAATAATTTTAGCAGTGTATTCATTCTTAAATTTCAAGCTATTACATAGACATTTTGCCTCATATGTTAACGGTCCTGTTTTGGTAACTCTACAGAAAAGGCAAGGTGAGCGCTAACAAAGGTTTATCTGAAAAAACTTTTTAATTCAATTGTTAAAAATTGAAGCATATGAAACAAATGAAGAAATAAAAATAGTTGTCTGGTACTATCCAAATTTTTAATTCAAATCCTTAAAATATGACTAAGTTGTGGATATAACATATATCATATTATATTAATGCAAAAGTTAATACAAATACAAAACCAACATTCAGATTAAAAAATATATCTAAAGGTGAGTCTTTATACACTGAAATTAGTCCTTTAAAAGAACAAAAACTTGAGTTTTAGATAGTTTAATTTTGGTTTTGTAAATGCTTTCAATACTGAAACTGCCTAAAAGTTATAATAGTTGAATGTAAAGGCTATAGATTTTTCACAGTTCATGACATTTGAATATATATTATCCCCATAAGAACTAAATCAAATATAGTAGAAATTGAGGTGTATTTCTCTCACAACTCATATTAAAAATTATAAGGTCTCCATTGAAATGGTCACGTTCAGGTGATTAGTGACTTTTATCAAATACTTAGACCATCTTCTTTCTAATGCTGACGAATATCTATGCTATATTATAATAACTATTATATTATAAAATGCAGTCACCTACAAATATGCAGGCTATGATGGAATCAGCCTGAGCAAATGCAAGAAAGAGATCGGAAAAAAGTACTGAAGAAAGGCAGAGAGCGACCAAGCTTCGCTCAAAGGACTATGTTCACACCGACGATAACATGAAACCATCAACGATCCGCCAAAGGTTTAATTTGACGCAGCCCCAACCGTGATTCTTAAACTTGTTGCAGCTATATAGGAAAAAGATTCAATGATTTTGTAAGTAAAATGCAAAGATAAACTAATCATATCAAAGTAGAAACATAAAAAATGTATATAAAATTACCATCAAGAAATGGATAAACATATTCAACTTCCTTGGCCACAAACAGCTTTCCATTTCTCTATTTTGGAATCTGGATATAAGAGAACCAAAATAAGAATAATGCTGTAATTAAAATCTTATTCCATTTTTTATGTGCTTAGCAAATTATATCAAGTTGTAACACGACATATAGTATAAAGAGACTACATTTTCTCTTGTTATGGATAAAGATAATAGTATTCAAATGAATTCACTCTCATGTAAAAAGGCCCATAAACCATTCGTCATTCAAATAGTCTAACCAATCAATCATACAGAGTATTCATTTTCCATGTGCTTTATCAACAACCATGAACAACATATCAAGAGAACAATGGTACATGCTGCCATTGTTTTTTGCAGGTTCCAAAAGGTTGATGATGTGAAGCAATTCAAAATTAAATCAAGATCACCATGAATTCTTTTTAGCATGAACATTCAGGTACCCAAATTAACAACATCTGAGAAACTTTTGATCTTAATTAATCAACATTCAAAAAAATACCAGAGAGAAAAGAGTTGATATGATTATTAAAACCTGATTCATAGAAACATTAACTACCAACCATCCAAAGTGCACAGAACAGTGCAAAACTTAAGGTTAACGTCCAACTTTAGAAAGGGTAATAAATATAGTGTCGAATTTTTTTTTTGAAAAATCAATTCAGCTAAAAGGCATACCAAAATGGATATGAAAATTAATTTTGTATAAAATTAAAGCAACAAAATATCCATCCTATGAAGAAATCAACCAAATAATGTATAATTGAACAAAATTTTAAAGAGAAAAGAGTTGACATGATTCTTAAAACCTAATTCATATCGACATCAACGATCAACCTTCCAAATGCGCAAGTTAATGTATCCTACCATTTCATGATGTAAAAAAATATCCAGCCTATGAACAAATCAGTCAAATAACGTATAAGTTGTACAAAAAATCAAAGAGAAAAGAGTTGAAATGATTTTTAAACCGTATTTCATAGCAATATCAACGTTCAAACTTCCTAATACAAAGGATGGTGCATAATTTTGGGTTAAATCCAAGCTCTGAACCGTTACTAAATATGGAACGTCAAAAAACAAAAAAAATTAAGAAATCAATTTAGCAGAAAAACATACCAAAATGGGTATGAAAATTAACAAACCTTGAATCAATACCCTGAAGCAATGTTTTTTTCCAAATAGCCATGTTGATTCGGCAGAGTTGCTAATATGCTAATCAGGAGAGGCAAACAAAAAAATGATGCGGCGAAATGATAGAGAAGAACCTAATTGGACTGCCGATTGTAAACGAAGCTCCAACCGCCTGCTTGAAGAGTTTTTGTCTCCATAGAGTAGGGTATAAGTAGCGAATAATCAATCTAAGAATAAATTGGTGGAAGGAGACACGGAGGCAAGTTATTTAGTAGAGATAAGAAAAACAAATCGGTGGAAGGAGACATGGAGGCAAGTTGAATTGGAAGAAATTAAGCGACATTAGGGTTTATCAGAAAAAGGGGAAAACGAAATAAAGAAACATGCAGAAAGAAATAAAATGTGGGATGTAATAGAGTGACGGCTCAGTTTCGAATTACAGATGGCAAAATCTAATTCAATCCTACTTGGAGATGAAGGGCCAGATCTCAAGGAGGGATGTGAGCTCACTATTCCCCCACTAAGCTTTGCTTTAATAGTATAGTATAGATATTTAGCAGAGATCAACGAATGCAGCATAAAGAAATACAACGTCAGACATACCATTCATTTACAAGTCCGTTCTGGGTCTGAACGAAACCAAAGGCACCTTATTCCTCATCCCGTATGTCCAATACGGAAGATAGACCCTCGCATATCCGAACAATCAACAAGTACGTCCAGATGGATGCCACTATAGCCCCTTCAAGGTAGCTACTCCAATCATGGGCATCACTAGCAACTCATCCATTCAATGTGAAGATCGTCGGCCTTGCATCGTCTTCAATCTCTTCGACTGTTAGACGTCGTATCAATTATTCAGAATGGGTTAAACCCGGTCTTTCCGAATAATTGTCGTACTTTATAAACAAGTGCTATAAAAACACATCCTACGCCTCACTCTAATTCAGAATATATTTTTTAATAAATTATTCACATTCTTAGGGAAAGGTTCCCATTAATTTTATCAAAGATAAATTCTTTTAAATTTTCTTTTTAATCTCAAAAATCATTACTTAATGATTATTCAAGCTTAAGAATTTAACCTTATCTTTAACTGGGTTAAAGAACTAATGTCTTTTAAAAACATTGTTCACGATAAACTCAAATCTTCTTCCATTAACTACGGAATCTTCACGGAAATCATAATGGTGTATAATCGGTATAAATTCCCATATCAACTAATAATATAAATGGAATAGCGGCAATGCCTTTTAAATTCCATATATAGTATCGGTCTTCATTCACAGGAGCTCATCACGATTATTACCAAATCAAGTTCCATTCAATTCCAATTTAATATATTAAATTGGAAAACTTTATTTTGGAAAATTCCCATTAAATCTTAAAAAAAGATTTATAAATTCCAAATTATTTCTTCAATGTTAATTGGAATAAAGAACAAGTGTTATTTAAAACACCGTTTACGATAAACCCAAAAATCCAATTCTTTTATCCAATTCCAATTAAATATTAATTAATTGGTAAAAAATTCCTAAATCTTAAATAAAAGATTTATTCTTTTCTAAATTGGGTTTAAGAACAGTGTTATTAAAGGCACCGTCCATGACAAACCCAAAATCCCATTTGATATTAAATATAAGGTTCTGAATAGAAATTATATCGGCTTATATTCAATATCAAATTCTGAAACCAACAAATATTGTATTGGGAATAACGATATATATATATATATATATTCCAAATTCCTCGCAATATTCGTATAATAATGGAATCCAATATCGAAATATTCCGAAGATAATTACCATTTATTGGAAAATTCTGGTTATTTTAAAACCATTTTCAAATCCAATTTATACATTTCTAAAATTAATTAAATTATTATTCTAGTTAATAACTAATTCATTTAAATATTTCATTTCGATAAAAATATATTTTATCTTTTTAAAACTGGAATTTTTCATTAAAAATCTTTCCAAATCATTTATTATGATTTTACATAATTTTTCCACATTTTTAGTAATTTTATTATCGTCCGTACAGTCGGTTTCCAATAACGGCCACCGAACTGCATCCATAGCAACCTTTTCTGAAATTGATTTGGACATATCTCCAAATCTAACTGTTAGATTTCAAATATCTAACATTCATTGGAAAGCTCTTTTCGATACGAACCCAACGGTTCTGCTTTTACGAGAATCCGATGGTCGGATCTCCCGTTACGCCAATTTATAGTTAATGGTCGAAATTTTGCGAACAGTAGCTGCGCGGCGCGTTCTATTCAGGCCATTAAATATATATAATATATATTATATATATATAATATATGTTATATATATTTCGTCGATTTCCTTTAAAATGTATTTTATAAATCATTTATAAATTCGTTCCAAAATGATTTTAACTTCATTTTTAATTTTATATCAAAATTGAATATTCTATATCTTTATAATGATAAAATGATAATATTTTCAAAATATTAAATTTTGAAATCACTTCTTTTCAATATTCATTATAAAATGAATAAAATCGATCGATAAACCCGTTCGGGTTAAAATGGCGTTTCTATACTTAACACGGCTTCATATTTTATATTTGTGTGTCCATTCAAAGACGGACATCAAAATCATAATTTTTATACTTCACTAACATGTTAAAGATTTCATTTTTAACATTCTAAATCATACTTTAACAAATGATTATTTTTAATTTCACTAACATGTTAAGGATTACATTTTTAATGTATAAAAATATAATTGAACAAATGATTATTTTATTAACATTTTAAAGATGAATTTTTGCTGTATAAAAATGTAATTCAACAAACGATTATTTTATTTTCTGTACATACAATAAAATTGTGATTTTTATTGTTAGAACATTTTATTTTAAAATATTCTTTATTTTAAAATGTTCTTTACATTGAAATGTTTCATTACATTAAAATGTTAAATTTACATTATAATGTTCTATTACAAAAATGTTAGAATTGTTCTTTTCTATAAAAATGTTATTTTCTTTAAAAATGTTCTTTTCTATAAAAATGTTTCATTATATAAATATGATTCTTTACATAAACATGATTCTTTACATAAACATGTTCTTTTACATAATATGATTCTTTTATTATGTTGACAATTCTATTTCAGCAAAATGAATAAAAGTGT
Organism: Allium sativum; assembly: GCA_030737875.1. Classification (NCBI taxonomy): domain Eukaryota; kingdom Viridiplantae; phylum Streptophyta; class Magnoliopsida; order Asparagales; family Amaryllidaceae; genus Allium; species Allium sativum. Next base: position 3,552 of record JASFAX010003425.1, on the reverse strand, counting down.
TCAACTTCATTTTGTTAACAATTATATTTTAACAAAATGAATTAAAATGACAACTTCATTTTATTTACAATAATCTAATTCAACAAAATTGACATTTTTATTTTAACACAAATCTATTTAACAAAAATGTTATTTTTGTTTTAACACAAATCTATTTGACAAAAATGTTGTATTTGTTTTGACTATTTCATTTCAACAAAAAATGATATTTTGGTTTCAACTATTTTACTTCAACAAAAATGTAAATTTTGGTTTCAACTAACTTATTTCAACAAAATGTAAATTTTGATTCTATAATGTCTTTTTTCAACAAATTGTAAATTTTGATTCTACAATGTCTTTTTTATAAAACATTATTTATTTCTAAATAGGAATGCGACTGATCAATTACCATATAATTTCAATTATATGGATTTCATACATTGCATGTGTGCACAATGATGATAAATAATCAACAACCAGTCCATTCACAACCAGAGGGAAATTTACAACTGTGTGAGCATTAAAATAAATAAATAACGCTCATCACAGGCTGTCAATCCATCGACTGACATATAACTAAATATTGGGACTAGTGTATGTCAAATATCATCCCAATACGCGTGTGGGGTTTTCAAACAACAATTTATTTAAATAAATTATTGGTTAAGAAATTTAACCAATTTTCACTATTCAAATTATAAATGAATATTTATAATTTAATTTCACTATCCTATTAATATTAACAATTTTAATGTGTTAAACATTTAACATCACAAACAACATGCAATACAATCAATCTAAATCGTCCATGGTTTGTGGACGAGGAAGGTGATCTAATAGGCATTGTGTACAACTAATAATAATTAAACTGATAAAATCTAAACTGGCAATTCCACATATTTTTCAGTTATGAAAATAAATAAATGACTGTGCAAAATTTGTAGTGAGGAGTTCTCACCTTCGTTTCCACTCCGTCATTCTTTAGCGGACAATTCGGATTCCGTTCTACTTCCATTCAGTTCCATCGCAGTCTGTGACACACAGTTTGTGTTAAAAATCATATTTTTAATGTTGTTCTATATATATGGTAAAAATCATATTTTTATATTGTCATTTCTATTTTTAATAGCAATGCAAGCTTCATTTTAATAACAATGTAAATTTCATTGTAATAACTATGCGATTTTTATATTAAAATAATGCGATCTTTATTTTAAAAACAAATCATACTATTTATATATTTAAAAACAAATCATGTTATTTATATTTTGAAAACAAATCATGTTATTTATATTATCAAAACAAATCATGTTATTTATATTATCAAAACAACTCTATTTTCTTTTTATAAAACAATGCTCTTTTTATGTACAAAGCGATGTTGTTTTTATTTACAAAGCGATGTTGTTTTTATTTACAAAGCGATGCTCTTCTTTTATTTCAAAAACATAGTATGTTTATATTTTCAAAAATAATATATTTTTATATTTTCAAAAACACTGCTAATTTTGTATTCAAACATAATGCTAATTTTGTATTCAAACATGATGCTAATTTTGATTTTTATATGTTAATTTATCTTCTAAACAACGTTAATTATTTTATTTTAAAAACCGATTTTATAAATACTATTATATATTTTAAAATTGATATTATAATTGTTATTTTAAAACAGATTTTATAGTTTCAGTTTTAATTTAAATTATAACTGAAAACAATTTCAAAGTTTATTTGAATGCAACATTGAAAATAATGAATAGTATATACCTTTCTTATTTGGTTGTACACGCTCCAGGTACATCAGCCTCTTTGAACCCATATCGCCAGAAATAGAGTTCGGCATCGCAACCCATACGACCACCGCGCCTTCGATCCAGCCCCACCACATCATCGACCTTGGAGCCTCCTTCCGGCGCCTTGAACCCTATGCCACTCGCATGCCACTATACCCTCAAAAACTACTTCGAACGGGGGGACTTTGGGGGTGAAAATTCACGCTATCCACGCTATTAATCTTGATCACAACCTTTCAGTTATTAGATCTCACTTAGGTCTTCGTTTTTGGTTTAGTTTTCATCTTCTAATCTGCTATAGATTTGGAGAAATCGGAGGAGAAAGGTCTGGAGAAATCGGCCATTGATTTGGTGGAGGCGGTTGTCTAGGGTATTAGGGTTTGAGAGAGATACGGTGTATATTAGGAGTATTTATACTAGTATTTACATTTATTAAATTTTATTTTTATTCTGATAATTCTTGTTTAATGTCACGTATTCCAAATCGAACCCAACGAGTGTCACCCCTAGCCAAATACCCTCATTCCGGACACAATGGGATATGTCTGGTAAGCTAATTCGACTATTTTGATAGATTTTTCTTAAAAATTAAAATATAAATCAATGTATTTTTAATTTAAACGTATATTTTATTTTACAGGGGCCACATAATGACTCTAAAAATTCCAGAAAAATTATTTCTAACTTTGTTTTGACGATATAGTCCTAAAAAAACTAATTTCACTGAATTTAGAGACCGTTTGAAAAATGGCCATTTTCTGGTCGATCCAAATTGACTGAAATTGACAAAACACGTTTTCTTTTGCCACGCTTACATATTAACTCTAAAAATTATGAAAATTTAAACTTAACAATAATTTGACATTCCGAATCCAAGAAAAGTGGTTTCGTCGAAAACGAGGTCATTTGCAAAATGGCTACTTTTAAGGGCCATATGTTATGTCAAAATATATATAAATTCCACATCGACTATTCAGAATATTAAACTGGACATAACTTATAATTTATAAAGTGAAATTTCAGTTTCTTACATTCGTTAGAAAGATATTATTAAACAGATTTAAATATTTCTTGTTTCGTCCAATTTTGACTTATAACGAATTCTGTATATTCATTTGAAATTTGAAATCGAATTTTCAAACTACCACGCCATTTCAGGCTCGTTTTATAATTAAAATAAATTTATTCGTTTTAACTTCGTCGAAAATAAATTCTCATCGTTATTATTTAATAAATCATTTTAAATATTCAAAATCCGTTAAAATTGCCAAAATAAAAATTTTAAATTGGTTCAGAAATTGCGGGTTGTTACAATCTCCCCCACTTAAAATCTTTTCGTCCTCGAAAAGGAACAAAGCTAAAAGTTGTTTAACTAACCAACTCAACTTTCATTTCTAATAAAATTTCAATTCTGTTCAATATTAAACTTGATTTATCTAAATTTATTATTCTGTCTCATACTAGTTAAATTAATTTTCATTTCAATATTTTAATTAGTTAAACTAATTATCAAACATCATGACCAGCAATCAATTAGGTGATTAACTTTTCAAATATATATAACTTTTATATATAGCCAAAAATCATATTTTTAATGCAAATCACAACAATTACCCTATCTAGTTTTGGTTCTCACACCAGTCAATGGAAATATATAGATATACCACTTTTGAAACTCGAACATAAATACTGATGACGATCAATCAATCACCAGAATCATCCCCGGGCGACTAGAGTGTGATTCTATATCTATCCAGTATATTAAAACCTCGAATAT
>JASFAX010003424.1:0-42496 GCA_030737875.1 Allium sativum | reverse complement strand
ACTTCTACTTTATAAAAATTATATTTTTATATTTCACATACAATAAAAATCATATTTTTTTATTATCGCCACTATATAAAAAACAAATTTTTATTCTTCCTATAATAAAAAAAAATTATTTTTTTTATACTTCTTATAATATAAAAATTATATTTTTATCTTCTCTAGCATATAAAAATCGAATTTTTATAATTGCTACTATATAAAGATCGAATTTTTATTCTTTGTATAATATAAAAATTATATTTGTATTATCATACTTATTTTTATATAGTCAAAGATCGCTTCTTTATCATTAAAAATCACTTCTTTATTTTTATAAAGATCTAATTTTTAACTCGTTAACGTATACATAAAAATCAAATTTTTTGGTCATAAAAATCAAATCCTTTCATGTGAACTAAATCTAAACTTTTATAGTAAAAAAAAACTAATCTTTCACTTGTATAAAAATCTCTACTATACTAATTTTAAAAATCTTGTTTTTCTCTAATTAAAAATCACAACTTTCATCATCTAAAATTCATACCTTTTATAAACTGGAAATTTTATGTTTTACAACCTAAAAATGTTATCTTTTATAACCTGAAAATGATTAAATTAATAAAAGGAATAAATAAAGAAAGCTTACAGCGTTAACGAAGAAGCAGGAGAAGAAAGGGGAAAACGCGGTGCAGCAAAGGGGGGGGGTGATGCTGTCGGTCTGGTGGCGGGCTCTCAGAGGTGGTGCCACGACTTGGGAGGGGGTGCGTCTTCTGCTCCCGTGCGTCGCTCGAGGTAAGAGAGGGGGGGTCGGAACTGGGGATGTCGGAGCTGCTGAGGAAGGTGGAAATCGAGGAGAGAGAAGGCGCGAGGGGGGGGGGGATGAACGGCGTCGCGATGGGGAGCGAGGTGGAGATGGATGCGGCGGTGGGCGACATCGATTTGAAAGCGGCGGTTTTTTTTTTGTTTGACCTAATTCGACTGAGGAAAGGGAAAGAAAGAAAGGGGGGCTTTATATAATAATTTATATATTTTTAATTTTAATTTCATCTCTATAAAGCAACTTAAAATTTCGGACTCGAAATCGAACCCTTTGACTGTCGTCCTTAGCTAATTACCCCCATTCCGAACACAATGGGATATGCCACGTAGGCCAGTTTGGCCGTTTCGATCAGTTTTCGTCCAAATCAAAATATAACTCTATATATATTGAATTTGAACTCACATTTCAATTTACCGGGGCCACATATTAACTCTAAAAATTCCCGAAAAATTATTTCTAGCTTCGTATTGACGATACCGTCCTAACAAAACTAATTTGGTCGAATTCTGAGACCGTTTGAAAAATGACCATTTTCCAGTCGATTAAATTTTACTGAAACTGGTCAAACGTGTTTAATTGCGCCACGCTCACATATTGATTCAGAAAATTATGAATTTTGAAACCTAGCAATAATTTGATGTTCCGGATCCAACAAAAGTGGTTTCGTCGAAAACCGAGATCGTTTGCAAAACGGCTAATTTAAGGGCCTTATATTATATTAAAATATATATAAATTCCACAGTGACTTTTCTGAATTTTCAACTGGACGTATCTTATCATTTTTAAAGTGAAATCTTAGTTTGCTGACTTCTTTTGAAAGATATTGTTCATCAGATTCAAATATTTCTTGTTTCGTCCAATTCTGACTTATATTGAATCCTGTATATTCAATTGAAATTCGAAATCGAATTTTCGAACTACCGCGCCATTTCAGGCTCGTTATATAATTATATATAAATATTTATATTCTAACGACGACGTATATAATATATACGTTCGATTCTATTCAAAATAAATTTCTCGTCGATATTATTTAAAATAATTCATTTTAAATAATCAAAATTCGCTAAAATTGCCAAAATAAAAATTTTAAACTGGCCCAGATTTTCGGGTTGTTACAAGTTCTAACCATAGCTCTGTACAAAAACTGGACCATCAAGCAATTAGATGTAAATAATGCATTTTTGAATGGTGAATTACAGGAAGAAGTATACATGGAACTACCACCAGGCCTAGAAGAAAAATCTGGAAAAAGAATGGTGTGCAAACTAAACAAGGCAATCTATGGGTTAAAACAAGCACCCTGGGTCTGGTTCAACAAACTAAAGGCAACTTTGTCTAAGCTTGGCTACACACCTACAAGATCTGACAACTCACTATTCACAAAATTCACAACAACTACTGTTACATATGTCCTAGTTATGTGGATGACTTTATAATCACTGGCAACAGCAAAACTGAAATTGAAAGCATCACAAACCAACTAAATAGTGAATTCTCTATCAAGGATGTTGGAGAGCTATCATATTTTTTGGGAATAGAAGTTTACAGAACTGAAAACAATGAGCTTCAACTAAATCAAAGAAAATATGTTGCAGAAATTCTGTCAAAGGCAAACATGAACAAGGCTAATTCTCTACCAACTCCTATGGTAACCAACCTACACTCAAGCAAAGAAAAAGGAGAACCTACTTGCAATGAAAGACAGTACAGAAGTATTATTGGTGCTCTTCAATATGTCACTATAACTAGACCAGACATATCATACAGTGTCAATAAGGCTAGTCAATTCATGCAACGACCTCTAAGTGATCATTGGAAGGCAGTTAAAAGAATCCTTAGATATTTGAAAGGTACAATCAATCAAGGACTGATACTAAAGTCAAGCAATAACCTACATATCAATGCCTATTCAGATGCAGACTGGGCAAATGACTATGATGACAGAAAGTCAACCAGTGGTTACTGTATATTTTTAGGAAAGAATCCTATATCGTGGTGTGCAAAGAAACAAAATACAGTTTCCAGATCAAGCACTGAAGCTGAATACCGTAGTGTTGCAAGTACAACAGCAGAAATTATCTAGATTCAATCTTTATTAAGTGAGCTAAAGGTTACAAACAACTCAAAAGCTACTGTGTGGTGTGATAACATGAGTACCATAGCGTTAACGGCAATCCGGTATTACACTCAAGAACAAAGCACTTGGAACTTGACATATATTTCATCAGAGAGTTAGTACAAAAAGGAAAATTAGAAGTAAATCACGTACATTCCACTTACCAGATCGCTGATATTCTGACGAAACCACTCTCGAGAACCAGATTTGAAGCTCTGAAAGAAAAGCTAAGCATAGCTGAAATTATCACTTCAAAGCACAGCAAAGCTTCATATCTGACTTTCAACAAAGGAATTGAAACATGCTCCAACAAGCTTGTTGAAGCAGCAAGCAATCGTCTTAATTCTTAGATTAACTCTGAAAGAAATCGAGAAACTGAAGCACACCAAACTCTCATCAACAACGAAAGTCAGTTTAGCTCAACAAGACACAAATCCATCATCTTAGAACCGCAAGCTCAAGAGAAAAGCCTTGACATAAAAAGAAACAGCACAAACAGATGATTTAATGAAGAATTTTTAGAGAGAAAGACGGCTTTGAATCTGGATTTGAATCGTGGAGGCGGCCATTTTTAATCTCCAAACCCTAGTCTGGAGAATAGGGTTTGGGGGGGGGGTATGAAATGTATTGAGTAATACATGAGTACCCCGTTATATTTCTTTTTACAATACTTCGTGGGCTAGCCCAATTACCTGCTGTGTCTTTTATTTCAGCCCAACTCATTATTACATTATTGTATCTCGTTAGCTATTTAAGCTAACTCTCATTGTACATTTTTAACACACTATTCATTACAGAAATATAGAAACTTCATTTCAGTTTACAAATCTTATTCTTCTGTTACATAGGTAGTTGATAATACTAATGCATTTACAGATTCAATTTGATGTTGTTATCTGTAATAATTTTATTATGTTAGTACATTTGTTTTTTTCCTTCATTGACCACCTTTAGAATAAAGACATGGTCAAATCAGCTTTCCAATGTGATTAGAAAGAGAGTATAGTAATGAAAAGCGTGAGCGTTAATTAAATTAGTTATATCTTGTTATTATTTTACTATACTATACCCAATATAATGTTTGGGAATTATAAATCAGGCACAGAGTACGATTTTCACTCTCTTTGGTATCCAAATATGGATATGTTTCCCATCTGTTATCCCTTCTTTGACATATATTTATCAGCCTAAATATTATTAGGTGTTCAAGGCTGTAGATTGGTTGGCATTGAACACAAATTTAAGCAAATATAGTATAAAACGTTGTATTGGAATTTATTTTGCAAACTGTTGAATAATTCATTTAGGAAAACAGAAGGAATGAATCACGTAGTTGGTTCATGTGCAGGCGCAGCAGGGAGATAATTTCACAGTTGTAAATGATAAGGCAACTAAAGTATTTTCAACTTTTAGAACGTCGCAGTAAAATCAAAATACTTATTTTACTGGAAGTTCGGTCATAAAGAAGTGAATAGGAATAAGTGTGTAGAACCGAATGGACATACTGGAAAAAAATATAGATACTGAAATATAGGCAATGGTTATTGTATTAGAAATAACACTTGCAGTAATAGCAAGAAGAGTAGGAACACATTTGTTGTGCTACAGAGCAAAAAAAAATGTTAATAGTAATAAGCTATTCAGTTGATAAGCATTAACAAACAATGAGTTACGCCCTAAATGACTTGGAGGCAAGCCTGAAAATAAATCCTAGAAGCGGCCTAATTTACCGGAAGGGAAATGCTAAGCACAGTTGCTTGATAAACAACTGTATTGATACTTGCTTCAGGATTGGCTGATTCAATAGTTGTGGGTCCTCATTCAATTATAAAAATAATTTAAAATCAAGACTGTCACCTATTTCAACCAATCAAAGAGCGTGTGTCTTGTACAGCCGTTTTATAGACAACTGTGCTTAGCATTTCTCTTTACCGGAAAATTCTGTGTACAAATGAAATTAACAACCAACGACATGCACAATAAATTACGGATTACAACTAAATTATAACAATTATATAGTAAAGGTTGACTAATATCAAATGTATGAAAAATATATTTCACTTATCAATCAAGGAAAATCCGTCTCAGACGTCAGTTACATCTGAGACTGATTGGTCTCGACTGTGATTAGTAACACAGCAAATTTGCTTTATTTTTGAAAAAAAAATCTTAGTACACTTTATAAAATACTAATGCTCTCATGCAAATGCATGAATAAGTAAGAGTACAAATGCACTACATGTAAAATGGATTTAATAAGGAAAAAACAAAAATAAAAAAGGTGTAAGAATATAAAGTTACATACCGTCATGTAAAATAGAGTATGGAAACAGAATGCCAACTGATGTTATCATTAATTGTAACCATTGCAGCGTGACATAACGTCAAACGACAGTGTTCTCACATAATCTCCATCCATTCGACCCGTTTATGTTTCCGCTTGTAAAAGCATCAAACGGAAATAAACCACAACCTGATATGAACTGAAACCCAAAAAAATGCTTAATTAATTATGTCATCTTAACTCATACTAGGCCTATAACCCTTTAATTCTTGTTATACACCTTAGTGGACGTTGCCCAAGAGCGAAAAAGACGATTTGGATAAATTATAAAAACTTGTATATGATGGAAATAGGAACCAGAGTCTTAACTGTACAAAGATGTATAAGAGGAATAAAATTCAATGAACATCGCTATGTCATAAATGAAATAGGAAGAGGGATGTAATTACATAAAATTTTCCATAATTTGGGCGTTTTCATAGCACGGCCACGACGAACCATAATTCCTTTGATGCATAAATAATGAAATTTAGCTTTATATCGGCAGTTAATGTGAATTCGTCAAAGTTAGCTAAAGATAGAACAAATGTATCAGAAAATTAATAGTTTGCTATGTTAGAGAAAGTTTATAACAGCTGACTATAATCATGTATGTATAACAGAACTATGACCATATGTTGAGGTATCTTGTAACACGAAGAACTTAAAATTGTTTTACTTAAAGTTTGACAGAACACAGTGGAAACATGGCCAATGCAACCTTGTCAAGTAACTGAAAATAAAAGGTTTGCAAGTACTTGAACATTTTGCCCATTTAAAAATCAAATTTTAAAAACTTGTTTAACTTCTGCCCAAACAATTAAATCACAACAACAAAACCTTTCAGCGATAATCAAATTAGTCAAACAACCATAGTATACATACACATGCAACAATCATATTTAAGAAAAAAAGGATAAATTTTCTTACTCTTCCATATGCATGTCAAATTAGCAAATAATATAAAATTCATTTCAAAAATAATACTATAACAGCTTATTATGTCAATACAATCAAATATACTATTTTACGGGTTAAAATACTTGCATTTCGAGGACACTCGTGTTAGACAAAAAGAATAGACGGCTAGAGTGGAAAATAATAAATAAAAGGGACTTAAATGTAACTTAGGACTTAGGAGTACATTATATTCAAGCTCAACATCTGCAAACTGCGAAATTTATTAAACTCTATATTATACATGGAATTGGTCGTTTTTGTTTTGTCAATGTAACCAACAGCACATAAAACTTAGCCTTACCAATGCATCTGAAATATTTGACAGAATGAAATTTGCGCAGTTAGAAGTAGTTTAAAGATGGAAAAGGAGCCAAGGCTTTTTAAAATTAGATGGTAGAAACACGACAACACAATATTAAACAGAAAAAATGAAAAAAGAAAGATATTTGAATCTAAAAAGTATTGGTTTGAACATAAACTAAGGTATGAAAGTATCAGGAAAACATATTGTATACCTCACGCAGAAGCATGCCCACAACCTATCCAATTAGTCATTCCATTAAGCTTTAAAATGAGAAATAGAGTGTAATAGATCGAGAATTTTAACTATCCACTTGTTGTACAAAACCAAAAATTAGCTGAAGGCTGCTATATTCTTAACCACCGGAATGTTTGACCTACTATAGCTGTATTTAAATAGCATAAGCAAGAGTCAATTTTTTGATTATAGTACTTAACTTAAGAGGTGCAGTTTGCACAGGAAATGATTATAAGCTTTTTCTTTTTATTCTAAAAAATGACTACATATCATAAGTGGTGGACTAGAATTTTTGAAATATAACATTTATATTATATTCTTCTGAAAATTGGTAGTTATTGCCTTATTGGTCACATAATATTTACAGAGCATAAGTAGAGCAAAATCATATCTTATAAAATATCCGTGATTCAATATTTCATGTACGGCATATAGACAACAAAGGAATGAACAAAATTTTAGTAATAAAAATATAGAAATGAATTTAATGAAATACAAAATTCTAGGCAGCAGAAATGCCTTAAGGTCCTGATTGGCTAAATCAAAGACAAAATGTGTGAGAAGAACACTTCTATAAAATTCAGAAGGAGACGTCTCAAATTCATTTGTTATTTGTACGTTGACAGTAAACATGGAAATTCAGAAGAAGCGTCTCAAATTCATTTGTTACTTGTACGTTGACAGTAAACATGAAAATATGAAGTACCTTAAGTATGCACATCTATTGAAAAAACCATAGATGGCTTGTATATTAAACAGGTAAAACATTAAAGAAACCTTCTCGAAGTAGGAAAATTATTGTTTGGGGGTGGAACGAAAATTGTCTCAACCAAAGACCATTCCTACATAAGTACGAAAGGACAATTATAGTTTCGTGTGAAATGCAAATGCTGGTAAAGTGAGTTATTTTTCGAATTGGAAACAGAGATGAAAGTGCAGCAAACTGCAGGGGTATGAGAATGTCGAAAATAAGTTTCCTTTTCCGGTAGTATGATTTATGTCCATGTAAATGCGGTCAGATTTGGATGGAAGTTCAAGCACATATGGTGGGACTGCAAATTAGCGTTGAGGAATCGTAACTTGTTGTGTTACAGAGATGAAGACGTGGGAAGAAAGTCGGTATAAAGAATGGATGCAGATTAGGGAATCTAGAAAGAGAAGGAAAATTTGGGGAGAAATCCGAATGGGCAAATGTGGTGGAGATACTGGTTAAGTAAGGGAAAATCGACACGTGGAGGTAAACGACTTTAGGGAGAGAAAAAATAAGCGTTAATACCTGCGGATGATAGTATTTCAAAATAACAGGGAGAAGTGAGGACACGTAAGTGGCCTTGGTTTCCTGCCTTCTTGTTTAAGTAATAGATATCATTTGTTTCATGGAACTTGATTGACCTGACCTTTGCACTGTATTTCAAGAAATCATTTTTTATGTGTCTTTTTCTTGTGCATCTACCCCACGTAGAGTCACCGTCCATAGGTTTGCAAATAAGCTTTAAGCTGCATGTCACATTGAGATCATTAGGATATTGATGCCTATGTTACCTTCTTTCTTTGGTCTGCATGCCTTTTCCATGACATGTATTGATATCCTCTTCTCCAAAAAAAGCTACCACATGCTTTCTCTAAATCTTTTTAGTTGTAGCAGCAGGAATTTTATGAGTTTACATCCAATATAAAATGACTTACATATATTACTGCCTTCACTGGTTCAACTTTTTCCTACAATATATAAGATTTTGCATGTCACGACCGTCCCACGCCACATGGATCGAATAAAAGAAGGATATGTTGAATACGTGCCATAATGATATGGGATGATCATCAGGAAACAAACAGCAGCGCTTGTCGTATATCTCATGGCGTATTGATAAAATATATTTAGAATATATACGCCATAACAGTAGTGAGACACATAAACAAGTGGAATCACCATCTCCGCAAAACCACAAATTTGTGTACAACAAGTTAGTAATGTTAGATACATTAAATCCCCACTGCATTCCTCAGAGTAACATAACAGAAGCAAGATATCTAAAATGTGGAATAATACGTCATGCTTTCCTAGCTCGCCTTCAGAATAACTGTTGCGTCATCAAAATCTGTTGTAACAACCCGGAAAATCAGAACCAATTTAAAATTTTTATTTTGGCAATTTTAATGAATTTTGAATATTTAAAATGATTTATTTTAAATAATAACGACGAGAAATTTATTTTGAATAGAATTAGAATGTATATATTTATTTGAATTGAAATCAGAATATAAGTATTTATTTTAATTATAAAAGGAATTGGAAATGGCGCGGTAATTTGAAAATTCGATTTCAAATTTCAAATGAATGTACAGGATTCAAAATAAATCGGATTTTAGTGAAACAAAAAATATTTAAATCTGTTTGAAAATATCTTTCTATGAATCAGAAAATTTGAAATTTCATAGCGGGAATCAAAAGTTATGGCCAGTTGAATATTCAGAATAGTCGCTATGGAATAAATATAGCCCTTAAAATAAACATTTTGCAAACGACCTCCGTTTTCGAGAAAACTACCTTGTTTGGATCCGGAATGTCAAATTATTACTAGGTTTCAAATTCCATAATTTTTGGAATTAATATGTGAGCGTGACAAAGGAAAACGCGTTTGGTAATTTCAATTTGAATTGGATTGACTAGAAAATTACCATTTTTCAAACGGTCTCCAAATTCGACGAAATTAGTTTTGTTAGGACTGTATCGTTAAAACATAGTCAGATTTATTTTTCTGGAATTTTTGGAATTAGTATGTGGCCCCGGTAAATTGAAATGTACGTTAAAATTAAATATATATTGATTTATATTTTAATTTTGATGAAAAATGATCGAAACGTTAGAGTTGGCTTACGAAACATATCTCATTGCGTTCGGAATGGAGGTATTTAGCTAGGGTCGACAGTCGTTGGGTTTGATTTGGAGATCGCGGTGTTAAACAAGTAATTTACAAATTAAATAGTATAAAACATAATTAATATATATATTTTGGCCAATCAGGAAATTCTGAAAACCCTAATTCATTTCTAATTTTTCCGCCGCCAGCTTTCCACGATTAATGGCCATCATCGCTCCTATTTTCTTCCTCCTCTACAGCGAATTCTGTTCATTTATAATCGAAACATTCAAAGGAGGAATTCAAGAGCATTCTAAGCTCTTCAAATCCGTATGGAGCTGATCAAATTTTGTCACTTGATCCTCTCGATTTTGGTGCTCAAATCAAATGGGATTGAGCCCGTTTTCTGATCGTTTGGGGCCGCTGGGCTGTGAGTTACGCCTGGCGGTTGTCGAGAATGGAGTGGAGTATCGGAGGGTGACCTCCGATCAGATGCAAGCGGTCCAACCTGGCGGCGCGGTGGAGTTCTTCGGTGCGAAGCGTAGGATTCCTCATGACAGTAGCAAACACGATGGAAGAAAGGAGGGGGAAAATCTCTTGTTTAATGATTTAATTAGTAAATAATAAGCATTGTTTATAATATAAATAAAATTAGTTTTATATATAAATAATATTGTTTTAAAATTAGTTTTTTTAAATGAAATTGTTTTAAAAAATGCGATTTTTGAAATGAAAAACATTGTTTCAAAAATGTAATATTTTTTTTATAATATAGTTTAAATAAAAGCATGTGTTTTAAAAATAAAATAAAATATCATGATATTAAAAATAGAATTTTTAATCAATATGGCATAAATGAGAATATGATTTTTAATGTATAAGACATTGTTATAAAAATAAGTTCGTTTATATATAAATGACGTTGTTTAAAAAAATAGAATAACAAGGTAAAAATGAGATTTTTATTTATATGTTAGAAAAATAAAAATACGATTTTTATATGTATAGCGTTATGATAAAAATGTGATTTTTATTATCAACTGCGTGAAACAGATGGCTATGGAACGGATTGAAATCAAAACGGAATCCAAACTGTCCCATAAAGATTGACGGAGTGGAAGCCAAAGGTGAGAACTTCTCACTATTATTTTTATACAGTTATTTAAATTATTTTGTAACTGCATATATGTACTGCTCCCCATCGTCCACAGACCATGGACGACTTGTTTGATTGTAGTGTGATGTAGAAATTGATTGTGATTGTCATGTATTGGTATTGTTGTATATAAAAATTATTGATATAAAATGAATATATAAATTATTGTGAAATGAAAATAAAATAAATATTCATTTACAAACCGGACGGTTTATTTATGTACACTTATTTATCTGATATTGATTGGGATGATAAATTTTACACATCGCCCAACTGCACAAATAATAAATAGTATTTGTTGTTTGAAAACCTCACATGGGTATTGGGAAAATATTTGGCATACAATGATCCCAATAATTAGTGGTATGTTAATCGATGGGTTGACAGACTGTGTTAGGTTATTTATTTATTTTAATGCTTATACAGTTGTAGAATGCACCTTGGATGTCGTTTGAATTTTTAATGATTGTTTATCATTATTGTTGTATACATGTGATGTTGAAATCCATATAAATAAAATTATATGGTAATTGATTGAGTCTGATTCCAGTTCAAAATTAACGAATATTTTAAAATAATATTCAGTGAATATTGAAATGTGAAGCCGTGTTAACTAGTTAAACGCCATTTTAACACGAACGGGAATTTTGTCGATTTTACTCATTTTACAATGAATATCGAAAAGTGATTTCAAAATCTGATATTTTGAAAATGTTATCATTTTAATACTGAAATGACAAGGAAAATTAAATTTTGATTTAAATTTGAAAATCTAATTGAAATCGTTTTAAAATGAATTTATATAAAGAATATTCAATTTTGATTCGAATTTGAAAATAGAATTGAAATCGTTTTGAAATGAATTTAAAACGAATTGAAATTGAACTGAAATCGATTTGAAATGAATTTAAAACGAATTGAAATGGGATTGAAATCGTTTTAAAATGAATTTAAAACGAATTTATAATGGAATATTCAATTTTGATTTGAATTTGAAATGGAAGTGGAAATCGTTTTTGAAACGAATTTAAAATGATTTATAAAATTCGTTTTAAATGGAAATCGATGAAATATATTATATATATATATATATATTATATATTATATATATTATAATGGCCTGAATAGAACGCGTCGCGCAGCGACCGTTCGCGAATTTCGACCATTAACTTCAAATGGACGTTACGGGAGATTCGACCGTCGGATTCCCCTAAAATCGGAACCGTTGGGTTCGTATCGAAAAGAGCTTTCCAATGAATATAAGAGATTTGAAATCTAACGGTTAGATTTGGAGATTTGCCCAAATCAATTTCAAAAAAGGTCGCTATGGATGCAGTTCGGTAGCCGTTATTGGAAACCGACTGTACGGGCGATAATAAAATTATTAAAAATATTGAGAAATTATGTAAAATCATAATAAATGATTTGGAAAGATTTTGGATGAAAAATTCCGGTTTTGAAAAGATAAAAACATATTTTTATCGAAATGGACTAGTTTTTAACTACAATAATAATTTATTTATTTTTAGAAATAAATAAATTGGATTTGAAAATGGTTTTAACATAACCAGAAACTTTCCAAAAAATAAATTGGAATTGATTCGGAATGGAAATAATCTTCGGAATATTTTGATATTGGATTCCGTGATTATACGGATATTGTTGAGGAATTTGAAAGATATATATATATCTCGTTATTCCAATACGATATCCGTTGGTTTCAGAATTTGATATTGAATATAAGCCGGTATATTTTATATTTTGAGCCTTGTATTTGACATCAAATTGGATTTTGGGTTTGGCGTGAACGGTGTCTTCGTTAACACTGTTCTTAAACCCAGTTGAGAAAAGAATAAATCCTTAAACTAAGATTTAATGAAGTTTTCCAATTAATTAATATTTAATTGGAATCGAATAAAAGAATTTGATATTTGAGTTTATCGTGAACGGTGTTTTAAATAACACTTGTTCTTTAACCCGAATAATAGTGAAGAATATGGTTTTGAATTTATAATCCTTTAATTAAGATTTATGGAATTTTCCAAAGTAAAGATTTCCAATTTAATACATTGAATTGGAATTGAATGGAATTCGATTTGGTAATAATCGAGATAAGCTTCTGTGGAGGAAGACTGTTAATATATATGGAATTAAAATGCTTTGTCATTATTCCATTTATATTATTAGTCCGATACAGAAATTGATATCGATTATATATTGATCTGTTTTCCGTGAAGATTCCATGGTTAATGGAATGTGATTTTGGGTTTATCGTGAACCGTATTTTAAATGACATTGGTTCTTTAACCCAGTTAAAGACAGGATTACATGTCTAATATTGTATTTCAATACTGTATTCGTTGATCTCTGCTAAATATATACCTGTTTAGCGGCGAAGAATTTATTCCCTTGCTTAACACCCTTCTCTAAGACGTACGAGCTTAGAGGTTATATGTCGACAGAAATCAATGGTACGGTGTAGATTGTCGATGCGACAGGTTGGATTTCCCAAAGTTAAATAATCATTAATATTGATTTTTGGAAAGATTAAAACTATGTGGAGTTTTAATGAATCTTTAATTAAATTGAAAAGTGAATGTGGTAATCAAAATTATCAATTCAAGAAAATAATCGAGAATGGAGTATCACCAGTTTTGCTCCAAACGATAGTTAAATCTTTAATAAGATTTGAACGTGAAATGGTATTTAATTTTTACCGATAACACCGTGGAGTTAGATATGGAGTATTACCAATTTTTTTTCATGGGATGAATAGGTTGGGATTTTGAAAATAAACAAATGATTACCTCAGTAAGGTTCGCTAATGCCGACTAGTTGGTAAACCTTAATTTGGTTTAGAAATGACATCTAAATGAAGATTAAAGAATAAATTTAAAGAACTTATCTTTGATAAAATTAATAGGAACCTTTCCCAAAGGAAAAAAATATTGGAATAAAAGAATGTAATGAGGTATAAGATGTGTTGTTATAGCATTTGATTATAAGTTGCGCGAGTTATTCGGAAAGACCGGGTTTAACCCATTCTGAGTAACTAATACGACGAAAAGTCAAAGAGATTGAAGACGGTGCAAGACCGACAATCTTCACATCGAATGGATGGGTTGCTACTGATGATCATGATTGGAGCAGCTACCTTGAAGGGGCAACAGTGGTAGCCGTCCGAACGTACTTGTCGATTGTACGGATATGTGAGGGCCTCTCTCCTGTATTGGACATACGGGACGAGGAATAAGGTGCCTCCAGTTTCGTTCAGACCTAGAACAGACTTGTAAATGGATGGTGTGTTTAACATTGTATTCCTTTATACTGTATTCGTTGATCTCTGCAAAATATATATCTGTTTGGCGGCGTAAAATTTATTCTCTTGCTTAACAACCTTCTCTGAGACGTACGAGCTCAGACGTTATATATCGGCAGAAATCAGTGGTACAGTATGAATTGATAGTGTGGCATGCTAAGATGCAGTGATCCAAACCTTTGTTGAAAAGCAAAGTTTGGTGGATGATGATCAAAGCACAGCTTTAATATAGCACAACTTTGTGTAGCGTTAATTCACGAGCCTCACACACCAGTATGGTGGCAAACTGATGATTAGATCAGTATGCTTTAGAGATGAGGATAGACACGCTATGGGTTGTCATGGATTCGGTCGACCGAGGTGACACTGGTTGTGGTCGCCCAACACCAATAGGGATAGGGGCACACCCCCCGATTCCCAAATGGAGAGAGTTAGCGGTGTTTTCCAATGCCTGGACGTAAGCCGTGGTAACTTGTTTTCCTGGATAGTGCGGATGTGCATTACGGTGTTTTCGCACGCCTGCGACGTAAACCGTGGTGAATTGCACTACGCGATAGATCTTTCGGATCAAGAGACACCATGATGGAATTCCAAACTTCCAAATACGACATTTTGTGGTTTTGATTGTAGAGCCTAGTATGGCGACATGATATATGGTACCCATGCCGTCTATGATTGATACATTTATATTTGAAGTTGATTTCTTCACTTATAGTAATAATAAAAGATTTGTTTTAAAACGTACCAAGCATATTTGGCTATTATAAGATAAAACTTTATCCTCCGGCTTGCATTGCATTGTGTGATGGGACCTGAGTCTTATAATAGCTTCATTTTTCTTTATTTAACATTGCGCTGTTTGTTTTAGGCACTGGTATTCTTGGAAGTAAACCCGTTCCGTGTTATACGGCGTGGTCCCTTGATTCACCTTATTTTAAATTAAAATTTTAAATAACTGTTTTAGTTCTCACACTAGTCACATGACTGATATGGACTTTGTTGTTTTAACCTAAACTCTAGGTGCCCCTATTTTCCATACGAGCAGTTAGTAGTTTTGGTTTTGTAGATTTATTTATACAGGATCTTGGATTTACAACTGGAGCTATATTCGGAATGCTCTGTACCCGTATATCTCATTCAGTTGTGTCAGTTGTTATTTTCCGCTACGCATTGTATATATACATTTTATTTCCGCTACTATGTATTTAAATATAATTTTAATCTCTGACATTTTTCTACGTAATATTTATTCATACTCTGAATATTCTTGTACTTTGATGTAAATTGTTGTAAATAAATTGTTGTAAATAACAATGAAATGTTCTTCTGTTTGTGTTTTGATTTGTCTTGTTCTCAAAGCAACCGGGCTTTTCTTTACGGGGAAGTTCAGGTCACCACATTTGGTATCGGAGCTTTGGTTTACAGAGCTCGAGAATAAGACACATTAGAACTGAACGAAAGAATTCATCAGAGATTGGATTAGTAATATCTAATAAGAATGACTCGTTAGAGATGGCATCAGTAGTATCCTAGAATGAGTTGGAAGAGTGTTATTTTTAAAATCAAACTAGATTTTGAAAATTTATATCTTTAAATACGTATTTGAATATTTATTTTATATTGAATTTGGATTATCGAGTATATAAAGATTTTGAATATACGCGTATTCGAAGTCTCGAATATACTGAATAGATATAGAAGCACACTCTAGTCGCCCGGGGATAATTCTAATGATGATGCATCATCATCAATGTTTGCGTTCGAGTTTCGAAAGTGAGTACCTATATAATTTCCAATCAACTGGTGTGAGAACCAAAACCTTATTTTGAATTTATTGTCAGGAGTTTGACACTAGAAATATGATTTTTGAATATATATGCAAAGGTTATATGTTTTGGAAATTTAATTCACAAATTGATTGCTTGTTGTGTTGTCTGATTATTAGTTCAACTAATAAAAAGATTGGAATAATAAATCCAATATGAGAATGAAAAGTTGAATTAAACCAAATTTAACCAATGTATGAACAAAAGGTAAATTTAGCCAAATAGAATCAAATATTGAACTGAATTGAAAATTTATTAGAATTGCATACATGTACATGCATATATATTGAACATGTCATCGAAAGGAGGCCAGAGAAGTGGAATAAAATTGTATGCCCGACAAATAGGTACATGTTTATTGTATTTACTGGGTTTTGGATGATTTTATGAGTCGATTGGCTAGCTGGTTGGCTTTTTCTTTTTCTTTTTCTTTTTGAGATGAGAGGGCCTGTGTGGTGGTTTGGTGATTTTCCTGATGCTCCCCGTACAAAGGAGGGTATGGCGAAATTTTTCGAAAATTTAGGGTGTTAGCCAAATTTTTGAAAAATTTGAAAATTCTTAGAAACTGAAAAGTTGAAGAAGGAAAGCGAGAATGAAAGTTGAGTTGGTTAGTTAAACAACTTTCAGCTCCATTCCTTTTCGAGGACGAAAAGATTTTATGTGGGGGAGATTGTAACAACCCGGAAAATTAGAACCAGTTTAAAAATTTTATTTTGGAAATTTTAATGAATTTTGAATATATAAAATGATTTATTTTAAATAATAATGACGAGAAATTTATTTTGAATAGAATTAGAACATATATATTTATTTAAATCGAAATTAGAATATAAATATTTATTTTAATTATAAAAGGAATTGGAAATGGCGCGGTAGTTTGAAAATTCGATTTCAAATTTCAAATGAATGTACAGGATTCAAAATAAACCATATTTTAGTGAAACCAAAAATATTTAAATCTGTTTGAAAATATCTTTCAAACGAATCTGAAAATTTGAAATTTCATAACGGGGATCAAAAGTTATGACCAGTTGAATATTTAGAATAGTCGCCATGGAATAAATATAGCCCCTTAAAAATAGAATTTTGCAAACGACCTCTGTTTTCGACGAGACCACCTTAGTTGGATCCGGAATGTCAAATTATTGCTAGGTTTCAAACTCCATAATTTTTGGATCATTAATATGTGAGTGTGGCAAAAGAAAACGCATTTGGTAATTTCAGTTTGAATTGGATCGACCAGAAAATGACCATTTTTCAAACACTCTCCAAATTTAACGAAATAGTTTCGTTTGGACCGTATTATCAAAACATAACCATATTTATTTTTCTGGAATTTTTGGAGTCAGTATATGGCCCCGGTAAATTGAAATGTACGTTAAAATTAAATATATATTGATTTATATTTTAATTTCGATGAAAACTGATCGAAACATTAGAGTGCTTACGTAACATATCCCATTGCGTTTGGAATGGGGATATTTAGCTAGGGTCGACAGTCGTTGGGTTTGATTTGGAGTTCGTGGTGTTAAACAAGTAATTTACAAATTAAATAATATAAAATATAATTAATACATATTTTGGGCCAATCAGGAAAATCCGAAAACCCTAATTCATTTCTAATTTTTTCGCCATCAGCTTTCCATGATTAATGGCCATCATCGCTCCTATTTTCTTCCTTCTCTACCGGGAATTCTGTTCATTTATAATCGAAACATTCAAAGGAGGAATTCAAGAGCATTCACTACAACAAATATACAATATTACAACAGTGCAAAAAAGTTGTAAAAACTTTTTACAACGGTGGAGCCACCGTCGTGTATTAAGAAGTTGTAATATACTTATATCTTTTACAACATTTCTACACCGTTGCAACACCATTGTGAAATAGGATATTTAACAACTTTTACTCACAGTTGTAATAAATTTTATTACAACTTTTACTCCTAGTTGTTGTAGACATTTAAATATCATAAGATCATTGGTATGACAACTGGTGATTACAGTTGTGACATCCAGAATATTACAACTATTTCACATCGTTGTAAAATGATTTATTACAACTTTTTTTTCTGTTGTAACTTATATACACCTTACTAATTATAAAGAATTCGTATATATTAATAATAATATAATTCATATTTCAATGCAACAAATATAACTATATAGAATCATTCATATATATTAATTAACATAATATGCGATCAACATACACATAGTACATCACCAACTAAACCCATCACAAAAAACATATACCGATCTAACATAAAAGATACATAAGACAGATAGAATTTTTGTCCACAAAAGATAAATAAGCATACCCTACAAAAGCACCCCAGCTGAAGGCAACGTAATTTTTATTTCAAGCCACTGTTGATCCAACAGCTTCTCCAATAGTAGTCATTTCAGAATTCGGCTTCCACAAGAAAGCTTCTGTATCCACCGCCACATCAATCCAAACTTTCCAACCTTGCGGTCCACGGTGGGACTGCAAAAAAAAAAGTAATTTTAATAAGTTTAGCAGAACAAGAAACTGATGCTTGGAATAAAAAAATTCAGAACAGTACAGGAATATAGACCCAAAAAACTGAAAAATGAGTTTGCACCAAAAAATTCAGTACAGGAACATAGACCCAAAGAAAACTCAGTCCAATATTAGGTAGAAATAAAGGAGATGAACCGTACTTGATTAACTCAGTCCAATATTAGGTAGAAATAAAGAAGATGAACCGTACTTGATTTAATTGGACTCTACTCTTGCCGCAAAAAAGAGATACAATAAAACAGAAGCTGGCATTGCAACATTTTGATGAAAGAACAATAAAAGATATGAAACGTACTTGATTTAATTGGACTCTCCTCTTGCTGCAAACATCAGCAAAGTGCAGATAAATGAGAAGAAAACTCCAAAAGAGATACAAGAAAGCAGAACCTGGCATTGCAACATTTTGATGAACCATGCAGCAAAGTACAAATATCAGCAAAGTACGAAGTCCAATATTAGGTAGTCTAATATTGTTGAATTTCCATATTCAAGAGGAGATACTTCCAGCAAAATTTAACACAGAACCTGGAATTGCAACATTTTGATTCAAGAAAACAGTGGGACGTCATGACATCAATAAAAAAAGCTTAAAAAATTGATGGAAAATTGCAACCTCTATAACAAATGTTCATAAATAAAAATTTGGTCAGCTAACTAGGAAAAATAAATTAAGTTATCTTTTATAATAGCATACAGAATTGCTTATCATAGAAGCTTCTAGTATGAGTAAATATAAAGAGAAGTAAAACCTAAAATAAAAGTAAAAAATTTAATGAAATAAAGGAAACACATACATCACGACATTTGGTTAAGAATTTTTTTTTAAAATAACCAGAACAAAGAATAAACTAATTAGTAGTGTTGATAAAAAGAGTGGGCAAATAAATCATCATAACATGAATCTAACCATAGGCTATGAAAATTGTAAGCTTGAATCCAGCAATTATTCTCGAAACCAACATTGAAAATAATCAACTTAACCATCCAAGTGTACAAAAGCCAACAATAAGCTTTATGCTTTTATTTTCTAAACTATCCCTAGCAACAGAGGAAGCATTCCTAGAATTCTAATACAAATCAGATGGAAACAAAATGAAAATTCACGTTGAATACAAACAATCCAACATCTTTTCTACAACTAAGTATGTTAGTTGTGAGAAAATTATATTGAGATAACAACTCACAAATCAAAGATGTTGAAATTACCTCAATAGGAAGCTGAAGCTGTAGAAAGAAAATTTAAGGGATGAAAGTAGTTAACTTCGGCTTAGGCATCATAGTTCTGAAATGATAAAGGAGGCAATTAGTGAACTACGGGAAACAATAGGACGCTTGAAATAAAAAGAAAGGAGAACATACCTGAAACAATCAAATAAAATTCCTTGACCTGAATTGAAGCCAAAAACCCCCCATCTTTTAATACCTGAAGATAACTAATAGAAGAGGACGGAAAGATTAGAGTCAGCGTAGTAGCAACGATCTGGCGAGCATTCCTAAAGTCTAATACAAATCAGATGGAAACAGAAAGAAAATAAGCGTCGAATACAAGCAATCCAATTTTAAAACATCTTTTATACAACTAAGTACGTTAGTCGTGAGAAAATTATATTGAGATAATGCCCCAGAAATCGAAGATGTTGAAATTACCTGAATAGGAAGTTGAAGCTGTAAAAAGAAAATTTAAGGATAAAAGTACTTAACTTTGGCTTAGGTATCATAGTTCTGAAATGTTAAAGGAGGCAATTAGTGAACTACATGAAACAATTCGGTGCTTGGAATAAAAAGAAGGGAGAACATATCTGAAACAATTGAATAAAATTTCTTGACCTGAATTGAAGCCGAAAACCCCTATCTTTTGATACCTGGAGATAACTAATAGAAGAGGACTAAAAGTTTGGAGCTAGCATAGTAGCAACGATCTGGCGCTTCACTATGGCAGCTCAAAC
Source organism: Allium sativum (assembly GCA_030737875.1). Taxonomy (NCBI): domain Eukaryota; kingdom Viridiplantae; phylum Streptophyta; class Magnoliopsida; order Asparagales; family Amaryllidaceae; genus Allium; species Allium sativum. The sequence continues at coordinate 22,098 of JASFAX010003424.1, read as the reverse complement.
GATATGGCGGTGAGTCAAAGCTAAAAGGTCGGTGACGGACGTTGATGGAGAGGACAATAGCAACAGACTTGAAAAGAAAAAAAATGGAGAATAAGAAAGACTTTTGGATCTGGACAAAAAAATAAATGGACTCCCTCTTGCATGAAAATAATTTGTGTAAACAAAAGAGGAGGAAGCAGAGAGGCGTGACTGGAAAGGAAGAAAGCAAAAATGTGACTGTTGGTTTTAAAATAGTCAGGATGCTTCTACGGCCTTGAAATATTACTCGCTAATTATAGCATAGTATAGATTCTTACATTAAATTACATAACTACACATGCTTCAAGACTTCAAGTGTATCCATGAGTTGCATCTTTTCTACCTCACTTAATATGCATGATTTGTTATAACTTAAGTTTTTGAACTTTTGAAACTAACTCTGTAAGAGCTTCATTAATATATATAATTCACATGATAAATATTCCTTTTGCAAAGGTTTCAAGTATACAAAAGCACCTGTAAAGTAGAGATGTGGATATACAATAGCAACTGGACTAAAGTTTATAACTACAAAGCTATGTACTTGTTTTTTAGGCTCATTGTGGCATCTAAGAAAGTCAAACCTATGTACTGGTTTTATGTGCCATTTTGTTGACCATAACAGTTATTATTTCATGCAATAATCCATATAACTAAAATTGAAAAAATAGTAACTAAGATTACCTCAAGTAGAAGAATATCAAAGTTAGCATCATATCTACATCCATCATTATGAACAAAATGCTTTCAAACTCTTCACAACCCACAACAAATAGTTACAGCTTATGAAACCACAAACTTTATTTCATGAATATTTACTTTTACTTTCTTCTGAAATATACCTGGAGAAGTTTTTTAAGAAAAGAAAAGAAGTTCAAAAATTGCCATTTTGATGTGGATTTAGGACTACCTACACATTCAAAGAAGGGTTAGTAACAAATAAAAATACATAAAGTTGGTGCATGACTATAACATAGATAAAAGACAACATATAACGATGAAAACATAATACTAAATATACTGAAAATTATTGAAAACCATAATGTATTTGGTACCATTATGATTGCACTATGTCTAGACACTTAATAACACGATGATTTTTTGAATTGTTGAAAGTTATATTTAGTCCAATTTTTTGAATTTTCAATAGCCATGTTTACTTATGTACACAGTTTACTTAGTAACATAGACTATACAACATATTATATCCGACTAACAGCTAATTTGTCCTTAATAAGTTTATGCATGTGTGTACGTATATATAATCACGTACGATGATGATTTTATATGCCCCTAAAAATTGTAGTACACTAATGGAATCATGTTGTCAAGGTTGGGGAAATAGATAGAATTTTATTTTACAATAAATGAAAAATATGAAAGACATCAACTTTGAATATTAATATGATATAGTTAAGATTAATATCATGTTTTGACCGATGTTGCCGATTGTAAATGAGCAATTGATCTGCAGAAATAAAAAAAAACATTGAATGGAGATGCACAAGCCGTACATAAAATGCGGAGAATCCAATAAATCCTATAATAACATGCGCATGCCTTCCTTTCGATTGTTTGAATATGGGAAATTCAAGATCGTCGTCAAAACAAATGCCATGGTATCTCCTACTGATCAAATTATTGTTACTTTTTTCGAAGGCGTTTGTTCCTGTATTGTTCATAGTCCCTTAATATAATAAAATTTGCTCTGGCCACTTTAAAACTTTAATTGAAGTGTCTAGTAGAAAAGAAACAATGAATTAACAAACTATGCAGATTTTTCATATATTTCGTTTGAAGTTATTTGATGTATGTTCACCCCTGAAGCTCCCACTGTGGTTAATGCAAGTAAAATTGAAATGAATATGGTTTAATTAAAAGAGAAAGAATAGATGATGGTACATGAATATGGTTATTGCAGCCACTTAAAACATTAGCGTATAGTAAAAAAATGCTGTTTGATAGCACTTATTATCAACAATGAAGTGCATCAAAATAGTGCCCGAAATCAACATCTGTATAAAGAGTTAACTTCTGATTTCAGAAACGTATTCTAATTAATATGAAAAATGATCATAACTGACAATAAGTATCATAACCAAACTAAATTTACTTCTTAGCAATTTAAATCTAACACTAAACTTTTAGTAAAAGTTCATCAAAAGCAGGACAAATATCATAGCATAAGGAATGTGGCTGCTTATCCTGTGGCGGGATCAACGATAATGGTTGCATTGCCCTATCATTGATATCATGTACTTCATTTAGTACAATATACTTATTAAGCTCTATTAGTAAATCACAATATAGAAGTGATCGGGCAAATGGTTACTGGACATTTGCATTCAGTATATGGATCACTGATTGTTTAATCTACATTTGCAAAATGATGTTTCATTTAAGATAAAACGGCCAGTTAAACAAATGGTCACTATGCAAAATTTGACAATAACACCATGGAACATTTAATCAAGAAAATAAGAAAATGATTTGATATCATTGAGTCCACTGCTAGTAACAATAGCCCAAAAGAAGAGTCTAACATAAATGCATGCAACAATATACAGATGAACACCGAAAATGATTTCTCCAGACCTTAAGCATCTTACCTTACCCTTCATTTTCAACAAACTACTGCGAAGGATAGAATGGTTTCTGAATTCATCCGCTTTTTCAGTGTAACAGAATTTTCTCCGAAGCATACTACTCTAGTCTACAACAAATCTCATAATAGTTTATATCGAATTATTACCATAATAAACAAAGTATACATCTGATGTAGGCATTACCGTATTAAGACTCATTCAGAATTCTTTAAAAAAACAACAACACGCTTTGACAGTTGTAAACATCAGTGGTTGGCTTCTTGTACAAAAAACAGATCAACTTATATCATTTTCACTATTCGAAGATAAAAGAGTTGAAAAATTAACACACCTATTTGATAAGCTTCAACCGACCATTAGAGGTGCGCAATCAATTAAGATTTCTTTGTTGAAATGATGATTGATGATAAGAAGCAAAATTAGCAGGTTTTTGATTTCAATCGATGCCCTAGAATCCATAAGTTGTCTGAAAATAGATGGAAACAATTGAAGCCAGGGGAGAAGGGATGATTTTCATTCAAAGATGGACACTTAAAGTTAAAGGAAGAAATAGATAAGAGAGAACTGAACAGTATCATTAGATTTACCTTGCAGTGGGGAGAGGAAAAGGGAACAAACCATGAAATTATAATAGTAGGTGGCAGTAAGAAGCAGAAGAAATAAAAAGATGCGAGTGGAACCATTCATTTCAAAATAGCTAGGAAGGCTGGATCTTGACTTTTGGTTTCTAAATAGCGTAGAGGCCCAAGAGCTCTCAATTTCCTACTCAGCTATTATAATATAGTATAGATCAGTGTAACTGCTATTTATGAAAGTATGACATCAAATTACCGATATTATCTTATGACTGAAGTGATAGGATCAAAACTAATGGTAGTGGTTGCGCTTTGTTCACGTGATATGCATAAGAGATAAATGTGTGCAAACACATATTTGCATTAAGATGCAAAAGTATATTACTGTTCAGATATTTGAGAGGATCAATTGCCATTCTGTTATAAATTTATATGCTAATCCAATCATATTAACGCTGAAAATGAAATCAAACTAAACTCAATTTGATTTTGTTTCAACCAAATTTAAAAATAACAATGAGCAAGGGGACACTCTTCCAATCAAACAGTAGAGATAGCCAACTATAGATTTATTACTTTATTTACAGACAAATACGCGTCATTTTAGTCAGGTGACAAGATTAACAAAATTTATGTTGAAACTATAAAATTAAGTTAAAAGAATAAATTATTGGACTTGCGTTACTTTTTATAGCACATATCATCTAAAAATCCTAAAGACAAGGAATATTATGACAGCAAAAAATACGATTTAAATCGATAAAAATGGGATAAAGGAGAAGAAAAAAGTGAAGTAATCTAACTAGTTGTAGGTAAGGTATCACCTATAATACCGTCATCCATCAGAAGGTGTGAATTACAATACGTCAATGTAAAAAAGCAACAAAAAATGATTCTAGTGTATTTTCTATATTATTTTTAAAAAAAAAATCGAGGTGATAAAAGGATGCTATACGGATAAAAAAAGTGTGTTGTTATTGACACTCCAATTATTGTTAAGGGGAGGTCAAATTTTAAAAACACTCCAATCGTACAAGAAATGTTAAGGGGGGTCACGTACTTAATCTTTTATGTTCCCTTCTTATCCTAACCATCTTAAATCACAATTAATCTCAAACGCAAAAAAAAAAAAAAAAAAAAAAAAAAAAAAGAGAGAGAGAGAGAGAGAAAAAAAAAACTTTAAATTATTTGCAAACAAAAAAAACGATTTTTTAGGGAGAAATTATAAAGGTTAGGGTTTTTGTTATGTTAATCTTGAGAGCCAAATGCCTTAGTGTCAAATTTTATTAAGTGGAAGATAGTTGTTTATTTATTCGATTTGTCATCGCTGAAATAGGTGAATTACTGCATAACGACATGAACAACATAGGTCTGTCATATTATATATTTTTGTTTGACATTATTAATCATTCTTGAAATTTGTATTCGCTGTTGGATTTTCAAAATGGAGAAAATAGGGTGTTTCGAAAAATTCAGCGGTGGGATAATGTATAAAAAAATTGTTCGATATATGTATATCGATTTTCTATGAATAATATATTTTCATCTGATCCGATGCATATCGACAAATGAAATTAATGATAATTTGGTATAAAAATCTGATGCAGTTTGACTAATACAACGTATAATTTTTTTTTATTAACAACTAAAAAGGAGATTATTGCAAAAAAGGCTAATTTGGTAAAATAAACTTTATTTGTTAAGGGAGGTGCTCTCTGCATTGGTACTCCCCTTAACAGATTCTTTCTTTTAAAGGAATGACCTCCTCTTAACAATATTTGGAGTGTCAATAACAATCCCCTAAAAAACATAATTTTGACCTAGGTAAAAAAGGAATACCATGCTGGTACTTTACAACAGGGGAAACAACCGGGAAATCAAAGAAATAAATGTTGGCATTGATTATGGCCTCCTGGAGGTAGCATCAGTGACCATCAATTATGGCCTCCTGGAGGTAGCATCAGTGACCATCAATTTAAGGGAAATACATAACAGAGACAAAATAAACCAACTTTTTTTTAGCTAATTTCTGTGTGTAGATCTGTTAGCATCACTTATCATGAAATTCAAAGATGAAAAATAAATAAAACAGAAAGTTTTATACAAGCCCCAACATACCTGTAGTTTCGTCGATAGACAGGCAACAACGGCAAGTGCAATAGCTGCGAGCACAGCGACAGAGAGCAACAACTGTAGTGAGCAGCAATTTAGAAACGAAAGCAACGGCGGCGAGGAGCGAAGAAAGCAAGTAACAACGGAGGCAAGCGAGCGAGGTCTAGTTTTCCTGATGAACGACAGAGAGACGGGGGTAGTATAGCACATGGTTTAGCTGCTGGTGGCGAGTGGCGGAGAGATAGAGACGACAGTAGCGAGATGAAGTTAGGGTTTGAGATTAGAAAATTTTGGGGCTAGTTTTTTTAATTTGGTAAGATAAGCGGCCACACAAATGAATCGAGGGAAATCAAATTTTTTTTTGGTTGCTTCTATTCGCACCCCAATTTACACTTATAGCCACCTTTATAAATTTAATACAAATGATTATTTTTTATATTCTTCTGGCCACCATATATTATTCCTTCACTCAACTATTCACCACCGTGCTTCTCCTAAATAAAACACATACTTCTTTACAATTTCAAACGCTATACCCTAACAAAAGCAGATATTCTTTTGTGCCTAATAGAGATGGAAGATGAAGATAAAAAAGAGTTTGGAATTGCTTAATTTTTATTATTTTCTATTACGATATAGAACATGTTATTAGGTTTTTTTTCTTAATAGTCAGGGTTTTCCATTGCGTTTTAGAATATTTTTTCCGCTCCATTAGAAATTTCAAATTTGGAGAACATTAAATTTGACGACATTGTAATAGAGAATGACAATGTAAGTTTTGACTTGTAGGATTTTTATCCGTATAGCTTACGCATCTTCTTTTATATATTGGTACATTGATTTTTTTGTCGTTTTATAGATTGGGTACTTGAATGATGATAAATTGGACAATGAAAATTATGATTGTGATAATATGACGCAAAATGTTCAATCAAATGACTTAGAAAACATAAATGTTGAGGAAGGAAGTGTTCATGTAGAGGAAGGTGCTGGTGGCCTCTCCATTTTTAGGTTATTAATTTACACGGTGGCCAGAAAAGAGAATTTGAAATATTTTGGGTGCTTTTAGTTTTGGTGGCCGGAAGTGTAAACCGGGGTGTGAATAATAGCACCCTATTTTTTTAGCTGAAAAGTCATGTTGAAGACCACTGTTGAAAACTGTTGTTACGTATTAAATATCTATCTAGAAGGTGGCATTATGCTTTGAATTGTGCCACATTTCAAATTAATAATAATTATTTAGTCTTAGTTATTAATTATTATATATTTATATTTAACTTTTATTGTTTATTAAAATCTTATTTATTAATTATTATAAATGTAATTTATTATTAATATTTTTATGAATTATTATATAATTTAATTGCCAAATATTAACTATTACTTCGTAACTAAAATTGTCAAAAGCTGGTAGATCAAAATCAATGCCAGTGAATACTTACAACATTAAGTTTACATGCAAATAAAAAAATCTAACAAAAGCACAAACAAGCGCGGTGTTGACTGCTGAACAAACAAGTTTGCCAAAATTATATTTATTAAAACTACTGAAATAGTTACTACCAAATCAAATATTACTTATTAATAATAGTTATTAATTATCTTTCACTTATTTCTACTTAGTTATAATCGAGAGTAATACTTATTAAAAGCTTATGTTACTATTAATTAATAAGTAGTTAACATACATTAACTATTAAAAATAAATTACTACTTATTAACTATTAATTATTTAATAATAATTGATAAATATTATTTGTTCCCAAGTTAATTATTAATTATTATTATTAAATATTAATATAATTAGTTATTAAATATAGATATTATAATCATAAAGTTTGTAACTTGTAGGCATCTATTACAACTAATAACATTAAAAGTTGTGATATATATGTTTATTACAACTTTAGAGAGCTGACAGTTGAAAAAATCATTTATTACAACTATGCTTTTCACACAGTTATAAAAAAGCATTTATTACAACTGTGTTTTTCGCACAGTTGTAAAATTAAAGTTGTAATATGGTGTTTTTGTTGTAGTGATACTAAGCTCTTCAAATCTGTATGGAGCTGATCAGATTTCATCACCCGATCCTCTCGATTTCGGTGCTCAAATCAAATGGGTTTGAGCCCGTTTTCTGATCGTTTGGGGCCGCCGGGCTGTGAGCTACGCCTGACGGCTGTCAAGAGTGGAGTAGAGTATCAGAGGGTGACCATCGATCAGATGCAGGCGGTCCAACCTGGCGGCGCAGTGGAGTTCTTCGGTGCGAAGCGTGGGTTTCCTCATGACAGCAGCAAACACGATGGAAGAAAGGAGGGGGGTAATTTCCTGTTTAATGATTTAATTAGTAAATAATTAGCATTGTTTATAATATAAATAAAATCAGTTTTATATATAAATAACATTGTGCTGTCAAAATATATAAATAACATTGTTTTAAAATTAGTTTTTTATATGAAATTGTTTTAAAAAATGCGCTTTTTGAAATGAAAAACATTGTTTCAAAAATGTAATTTTTTAATATGATATAGTTTAAATAAAAACATGTGTTTTAAAAATAAAATAAAATAGAATGATATAAAAAATAGGATTTTTAATAAATATGGCATAAATGAGAATATGATTTTTAATGTATAAGACATTGTTATAAAAATGTGTTCGTTTATATATAAATGACGTTGTTTAGTAAAATAGAATAGCATGGTAAAAATGAGATTTTTATTTATATGTTAGAAAAATAAAAATACGATTCTTATATGTATAGCATTATGATAAAAATGTGGTTTTTATTATCAACTGCGTGAAACAGATGGCTATGGAACGGATTGAAATCAAAACGAAATCCAAACTGTCCCATGAAGATTGACGGTGTGGAAACCAAATGTGAGAACTTCTCACTATTATTTTTGTACAGTTATTTAAATTATTTTGTAACTGCATATATGAACTTCTCCCCATCGTCCACAGACCATGGACGACTTGTTTGATTGTACTGTGATGTAGAAATTGATTGTGATTGTCATGTATTGATATTGTTGTATATAAAAATTATTTATATAAAATAAATATATAAATTATTGTGAAATGTAAATAAAATAAATATTCATTAACAAACTGGACGGTTTGTTTATATACACTTATTTATCTGATACTGATTAGGACGATAAATTTTACACATCGCCCAACTACACAAATAATAAACAATATTTGTTGTTTGAAAACCCCACACGGGTATTGGGAAAATATTTGGCATACACTGATCCCAATAATTAGTGGTTTGTCAATTGATGGTTGATAGACTGAATAAGGTTATTTTTTTATTTTAATGCTTATACAGTTGTAGAATGCACCCTGGATGTTGTTTGAATTTTTAACGATTGTTTACCATTATTGTTGTATACATGTGATGTTGAAATCCATATAAATAAAATTATATGGTAATTGATTGAGTCTGATTCCAGTTCAAAATTAACGAACATTTTAAAATAATATTCAGTGAATATTGAAATGTGAAGCCGTGTTAAGTAGTTAAACGCCATTTTAATACGAACGGGAATTTTGTCGATTTTATTCATTTTACAATGAATATTAAAAAGTGATTTCAAAATCTGATATTTTGAAAATATTATCATTTTAATATTGAAATGATATGGAAAATTAAATTTTGATTTAAATTTGAAAATCAAATTGAAATCGTTTTAAAACGAATTTATACAAAGAATATTCAATTTTAATTTGAATTTGAAAATAGAATTGAAATCGTTTTGAAATGAATTTAAAACGAATTGAAATTGAATTGAAATCGATTTCAATTGAAATTGATTTGAAATGAATTTAAAACGAATTGAAATGGATTTGAAGTTTTAAAATGAATTTAAAACGAATTTATAATCGAATATTCAATTTTGATTTGAATTTGAAATGGAAGTGGAAATCAATTTTGAAACGATTTATAAAATTCATTTTAAATGGAAATCGACGAAACATATAATATATATTATATATATATATATATATTATAATGGCCTGAATAGAACGCACCGCGCAACGACCGTTCGTGAATTTCGACCTTCCGACCTTCAGATTCTCCTAAAACCGAAACTGTTGGGTTCGTATCAAAAACAACTTTCCAATAAATACAAGAGATTTGAAATCTAACGGTTAGATTTGGAGATATGTCCAAATCAATTTCGGAAAAGGTCGTGAACGGTGTCTTAACACTGTTCTTAAACCCAGTAGAGAAAAGAATAAATCCTTAAACTAAGATTTAGTGAAGTTTTCCAATTAATTAATATTTAATTGGAATCGAATAAAAGAATTTGATATTTGAGTTTATCATGAACGGTGACTTAAATAACACTTGTTCTTTAACCCGAATAACAGTGAAGAATATGATTTGGAATTTATAATCTTTTAATTAAGATTTATGGAATTTTCCAAAGTTAAGATTTCCAATTTAATATATTAGATTGGAATTGAATGGAATTCGATTTGGTAATAATCGAGATAAGCTTTGTGGAGGAAGAATGTTAATATATATGGAATTTAAAAGGTTTTGTCGTTATTCCATTTATATTATTAGTTAGATACGGAAATTGATATCAATTATATATTGATCTATTTTCCGTGAAAATTCCATGGTTAATGGAATGTGATTTTGGGTTTATCGTGAACCGTGTTTTAAATGACATTGGTTTCTTAACCCAGTTAAAGACATGATTACATGTCTAACATTGTATTTCGATACTGTATTCGTTGATCTCTGCTAAATATATATCTTTTTGGTAGCGGATAATTTATTCTCTTGCTTAACACCCATCTCTAATACGTACGAGCTTAGAGGTTATATATCTGCAGAAATCAATGGTACGGTGTAGATTGTCGATGCGGCATGTTGGATTTTCCAAAGTTAAATAATCATTAATATTGATTTTTGGAAAGATTAAAACTAAGTGGAGTTTTGATGAATCTTTAATTAGATTGAAAAGTGAATGTGATAATTAAAATTATCAATTCAAGAAAATAATCGCGAATGGAGTATCACCAGTTTTACTCCAAACGATAGTTAAATCTTTAATTAGATTTGAACGTGAAATGGTAATTAATTTTTACCGATAACACTGTGGTGTTAGATATGGAGTATTACCAGTTTTTCTTCATGGGATGAATAGGTTAGGATTGGGAAAATAAACAAATGAGTACTTCGGTAAGGTTCGCTAACCCCGACTAGTTGATAAACATTAATTTGGTTTAGAAATGATATCCAAAGGAAGATTAAAAATAAATTTAAAGAATTTATCTTTGATAAAATTAATGGGAACCTTTCCCAAATGAAAAGAATATTGGAATAAAAGAATATTCTGGATTGGAATGAGGTGTATGATGTGTTGTTATAGCACTCGATTATATGATACGCGAGTTATTCAGAAAGACCAGGTAACCCATTTTGAATAACTGATACTACGAAAAGTCGAAGAGATTGAAGATGGTGCAAGACCGACGATCTTCACATCGAATGGATGGGTTGCTACTGATGCTCATGATTGGAGTAGCTATCTTTAAGGGGCTACAATGATAGCCGTACAGATGTACTTGTCGATTGTATGGATATGTGAGGGCCTCTCTCCTGTATTGGACATACGGGACGATGAATAAGGTGCCTCCGGTTTCGTTCAGACCTAGAACGGACTTGTAAATGGATGGTATGTCAGACATTGTATTCCTTTATACTGTATTCGTCGATCTCTGCTAAATATATATCTATTTGGTGGCGGAGAATTTATTCTCTTGCTTAACACCCTTCTCTGAGACGTACAAGCTCAGAGGTTATATATCAGCAGAAATCAGTGGTACGGTATGGATTGATAGTGTGGCATGCTGAGATGCAGTGATCCAAACCATTGTAGAAAAGCAAAGTTTGGTGGATAATGATCAAAACACAGCTTTAATATAGCACAGCTTTGTGTAGCGTTAATTCGTAAGCCTCACATGCCATTATGGTGGCAAACGGATGGTTAGATCAGTATGCTTTAGAGATGAGGATGGACACCCTATGGGTTGTCATGGATTCGGTCGACCGAGATGATACTGGTTGTGGTCACCCCACACCAGTAGGAATAGGGGCACACCCCTCCGATACCCAGATGGATAGAGTTAGCAGTGTTTTCCAATGCTTGGACATAAGCCATAGTAACTTGTTTTCCTGGACAGTGCGGATGTGGATTACGGTGTTTTCGCATGTCTGCGATGTAAACCGTGGTGATTGCAGTACGGGATAGATCTTTCGGATCAGGAGCCACCATGATGGAAATCCAAACTTCCAAATACGACGTTTTGCGTCTTTGATTGTAGCCTAGTATGGCGACATTATATATGGTACTCATGTCGTCTATGATTGATACATTTATATTTAAAGTTGATTTCTTCAATTATAGTAATAATAAAAGATTTGTTTTAAAACGTACCAAGCATATTTGGCTTTATAAGGTAAAACTCTATCCTTCGGCTTGCGTTGCGTTGTGTGATGGGACCTAAGTCTTATTAAAGCTTCATTTTTCTTTATTTAGCATTACGCTGTTTTTTTAGGCACTGGTATTCTTGGGGGTAAACCCGTTCCGTGTTATACGGCGTGGTCCCTTGATTCACCTTATTTTAAATTAAAGTTTTAAATAACTGTTTTAGTTCTCACACTAGTCACATGACTGACCAGGAGTTTATTGTTTTAACTTAAACTCTGGGTGCCCCTATTTTCCACACGGGCAACTAGTAGTTTTGATTTTGCGGATTTATTTATATAGGATCTTGGATTTACAGCTGGAGCTGTATTCGGAACACTCCGTATCCGTATATCTCATTCAGTTATGTCAGTTGTTATTTTCCACTACGCATTGTATTTATACATTTTTTTTTCGTTTCTATGTATTTAAATGTAATTTTAATCTCTGATATTTTTCTATGTAATATTTATCCATACTCTGAATATTCTTGTACTCTGATGTAAATTGTTGTAAATAACAATGAAATGTTTTTCTGTTTGTGTTCTGATTTTTCTTGTTCTCGAAGCAATCCAGGCTTTCCTTTACGGGAAATTTCGGGTCGCCACACCTGTTATCTAGTCTATTCATCGACAACGTTGATGAATTCCCAAAATAATAAGTGAAAACACAAAATATTGGGTCATACAAAAGAGTGGTGTGAATAATAAATGATTATACAAACTATACTAGAATATATGCGACAGACTCCTCATCTGAATCAAAATCAATGTTATAAGCATTTTCTGACCTTGCCCGTAGCCTCTCGGCTAAGCTGCTCATGTTTTTGAAAACTAGGGTTTTCGATTTGAGGGTTTGGTGAGAGCAAAATGAAAAGAATTTTCCCAGGAATGAAAATCTTAGTGCGAAATAGAGGATGGGTAACGTGGGTCGTCGGCTGTGATTTTTTGTTTATGAGGGCATAGATTGATGAGGTATAACGCAACGCTTTTAACTGGTGTTGCACATCACATCATTAGATTTACTATCGCAACAGTGCATTCACGTCTAATGCAACGACTTTTGAGTATTGTTATAGAAGATCAAAAGTAAGCATAGCTTTTGCAACGCTTTGATTTCAATGCCCGCAAAAGGCGTCGAATATGCCCACTTATGGCGTAGTGAGTAAATTAGATACTTGCCTTGGCTAAAGAGAATTGGCAAGGTGGAGGTTAACTTCAGAGTGTCACCTTGAGCCAAATGGAGGTTACCCCTCACTGGGGAGATCATCACTGGACACTTGCATACTGCAACACCAGAGAAGTGATGCAGGAAGTGCCAAAAAATGTTGCTATAGGCCAAAACTGATATGTGCAACACTTTCTCGGTATTGCATTTTGCCGTGTTGCCTTAGAGTCAAATGTAACATCTTTGCGACCCTAAGGCAACATCGGTATAGGTGTTGCCACAGATATTAAATTTACAAAAATGTGGGGCCTATTAAAATTTGTAGCCTGGATTCATGGAATCAGGTTGTGTTGTAGCCCGGGATCACGGAATCCTGTTGTGGGGCCCACATGCATTAATCTGTGGCAACATTTTTTCCATCCAATGGAAACACTATATCATAGCTATGGAAACATTTAACATCATAAACTGCAACAATATATCATAGCTATGACAATATTACATCACATGCTGCAACATTACAGAATTTAACATCACAATGAATTAAACAAAGAACTTCTCATCTCAGATTAACAAGCAGCACAAATAGTGCTTACAAACATACTTACAGACATAGCCAGTAAATTCATGTTTACAGACCGTACTTACAAACACATCAATTAATGTTCACTGCAAATTGTTGCACAAACTAAGAGTACGTTCGATGCCTTCACTGTGAGTTGTCGTACAAAGATCCCCAATATCAATGTGTATGTCAGGATTTACTTCACCTAATTTCTTAAGCATCCTTGTCAAGTTCTCCTGAACTTTTTGGTTCACCTTTGCATCAAATTCATCTTGGACCATCTTGTTCACCTTTGCTTCGACTTTGTTAGCTATATCTTCCCTTGTCTTCGTTGCCAGCTCCTGTATGTATGTGCTTGTTGTTGGAGCAGCTTTTGAAACTTTTGGAGACTTTGTGTGTTGTCCTATAAGCCATGATGGACCATGTGACTTTCCATCAGAAACAAGTTCTTGAACAACTCCATCACCTATTGCTTTTTCAATCTTCTCCTGCAAAATAAAATCTGGGTAACTCTTTAGTAAAACTAATGTTTTCACAGTGAATACACTATTTCATCACAACCAAAGTCATGCATGCTTCGGTTACAAATCGAGGTGATGCCTCATTTACATTTCAACACAAAATGAGAGGCATGCATGCATCAGTTACATTTCAATTGCAAATCTATGCCATAGTATAACTATGACACGACTCGTTCAAGTACAAACTCAACCATTGCTTCAATTGCAAATCGAGGCATTGCTTCAGTTACAAACTGACACGTGCTTCAGCTTGATATAAGTGTATACTAAGTAAATGCCTGTAGATATCATGCTATCGGTTTCAACAAAATAGGATCTAATTCTACAATAATGTTGATCATGTGCAAAATGAAGCATTTTTTTAACATCTGATTGAAGTGAAAATAAAATTCTTACAATTCTATAGTTCATTAGTAAAGCATCAGTCTTGACACCTTTCCTTCTTTTCACTTGCGAGCTTTAACAAAATGTTCCCCATTTGATTCCTTGGACTGATACAAAAAACATTAGACAGTAAAAGGATATCAAACCAATTGTTCCAGAACATATATCACTAATATTAAAAAAAAGTTAGACAGTAAAAAACTTCTCCATATGAATCTTCATTGATATATATAGTTTGTTCACAAATTAAACAAGGATACTGCATTCGTGTTAAACAAGCATACCCCCATATGACCTATATTGTTAAACAAGCCAACCATAAAAATAAGCAAAGTACATACCATCTTATGTCGAATTTGAGATAAAAAGTTTTGGACCAGCAGTATGTGTATTAATATACGATTTCCAATTTGCAGAATTTGCATGGGCCTTGGACTACAATAGCATGAAATAAAGATGTTTATCTGCCTGATTTGAATGAATAAAAAGGGAAAAATTTCTGTGATAAAACTTAAAACTATACCTGAATTTTTTTCATCTTCCCAAAACATCAAGAGTACTTTGAAATCCTCAAGTGGAATTTCATCCGCCTATTTTCAAGCCTCTCTTCATCAGTTTTTATAAGTCGTATAATGTGCCTTTTCAATATGACTCTTGTACCCCGTCCAAGTGTCACGAATTGACCTCAAAGCCCAATATTTACATTCATCCGGAATAATATACCGTTGCATACATACAAATCAAACATTTAAAAGAATAGTCATGCTACGTTTGTGACCATTTTGATATATTTAAGTAAAATACGGCCATGTTTGCAAATTACCTTGACATAGTTCCACAGCGTGCCTTTCAAACTTGAAGGAACATCAGACCAAGACTTGTAAGTAAGTTGAACACTCCTCTTCAGTGTTCCTAAAAAATAACTCAGTTCAGACATTACTTGGTTATCGTCTGAAATAGCTTGACCCCGATTATTCATTTGGATTATAACACTTTTGTCATATGGCCTTGAATGAACTTTATCCATCTTTGTTTTTCCCTGAGCCTTCTGGGAGCCCCGACTACCGTTACAAAGTACATACAATAGTAATGAGAAGGTTAGACATAACATAAATGAGAACTTAAACTATTAAAATTATAACACAATTAGATAATACCTTCAGCTTCTTCTACTTCATCTTCTTCATTTTCAATATTTGTCGAGACATTTCTGACAATAACCATATTCCTTGACCTCCACTTCCACTACTGTTATTCTTTAGGCGTTCTCGCATAGCCAAATAAGCAGCCATTATTCCTATTTCTTCATTGTGTGGTAACTCAACACTACATGGTGGACCATTAGTTTGTGTATGAACTGGATTTTCCCCTGCCTTCGGAGTTGCAGATTCAACATTGGCTCGTGAACGATTTGTTAGTCCAGACCGAGGCTTTGTAACCGTAACCTTTTTGGTTCTCTAAAATACGCACATAAAAACAATAAAATAAAAAAATAATGAAGCTAGTCTATAATTACCAACATAAAATTAAATCTTCATCTATAACGCACCTTTGCCTGATTTTTTAAAGTATCATCTTCACTACAATCATCAAATTCTGGAACATAATCTTCGCTATCCTCAGCTGGCATCTTTGATTTTGCTTTATTTTTTTTTAAATTCATTTCTTAGTCCAGTAACTAATTTAGGCATCCCAAGTTTTTAAGAAACACTATTCTTCCGTGAGACATTTTTGTCTCTCTCCCTTTCATACTCTGTAAGCGGTGGTAGTGGCGGAGGTGATAGATCATCATTTTGAAAGTAATTTAACAAGACATTATTGTAAATATTAGCAAAACGTGTAAATCATATTAGAAGATCAGATTGTTGTCTTCTTAACAGAATATCATTTTCATCCGTATTTTCCTCTTCATGTGGAGAATTATCGAAATCCAATTTACTCCTGACACCTTCTGAATTGATATTCAAAGCTTCATTGCTGACTTCAGTTGGATTTTCCTTCTCTGGTAACTTCGTCGAACTACTGACTCCAGTTGACTTCTTGTTGATACGTGGACTCGCAACAGCTTTGCTGATCACTTCTAGATTGTTGGTAACTTGATTATTTAGCCATGCCGACTTTTTAGGAGTAAAGACTTCAGTCTGCTTGTTGTTCATAGGTGGGCTCTCAACAGCTTCGCTGATCATTTGTGGATTGTTTAGCCGCGTCGACTTTCTAGGAGTAAAGACTTGATCATTCTGCTTCTTCTTTTTTGCTACCTGTTGCAAATGGTGAGCAATGACAAACTGTCATTTCTGTGATTTCGTAGCTGCAACATACAAGTTCTTTATTATTCTTTTAAGTGCACCAAAAATCAAACAAGTCCTAATATTCAAACATAAATGCACAAAAAATTTATGTATATTAAAAGCAACAAAATGACTAAGAGATTTAGCAAAGTAACCAAATTCATCAAAATAGTACAAATGAGAAGATATGTTTATACCTGAAAACATATTCTTCCTTGGGCGTATGATGACATGTGGTTGTATTTATTTCACTGGCTCAGCTTTATCATCGACAACAGTATCAATATAGAAATCAATGTAATCACCATTGTTTTTTATTTTCATCATAAACAACAGCTCTACATCATCGGCCACCAATTTGCACCCACTCGTTGGACCTTTCCATGCATATACTCCTCCAATTCCGGTGTATTGTAGCTCATACTTGACAAACTCCATCAGTACTGTGTACAGAAACCTATCCAGATCAACTCGCTTGACAATAGCCTCTTCTCCACCAACATATCCATTCTTACCAAATTTTCCCTTGTGGTGGAATCTAAGATTTGTCTCCTCCATCCTGCACAAAATGGAGAAATTAACATTATAATGACATAATTACAAAATAAAATAAACCGAGTGCATTATAAAATAAAACAACCACTTCACTAAAATGTAATATAGGCAGAAACAGTAAAATAAGATACAAAAAGAAGCCACAAATATGATACATCAATTACAAAATTTAATCAAGGCAGAAACAACATTTTCTTACTTAAATTTGGTACATTTTCTCCGGCATAACCCACCTTGAAACACCACAAGTTTTACAGTTATTTTTCTTTTCATTTTCTACCCAATATAGCATGCAGTCATTTGGACATGCATGTATTCTTTGGTAATCAAAGCCTAAATTTACACATTAATAACATGCAGTCATCTGAACTTAGAAAGTTCTGTCCATATTTTTTCTTCATTCATCACTAATTTACACATAGAAAAACATAGACAAATATTATTTAGCCCGGACTATAAGGCAAAAACACAGTAATATCGTATAAGCACTGTTTAACATAAGTTTGTTACAAAGACAAACATAATAATAAAATCAAGAATATGATCACATCTGAACCAAATAAGTTAGTAAATTAGGCAACACAACAATCAAATCAGGAAATACTTGAAATACACATTAAATGACACCTTAAGCAGCAGATTAAATCGAAGCCCTAACTAAAATTTGAGACCCAAACGAACCCTGATTGAAGACCAAATTGAAACACCGAAGCCCTAATTGAACTTGAACTCGAACTTGTCGTAATCGAACCCAAATTAAGCTTGTAAACTTGAATTTTTAGCCCTAATTAAACCTGCGAGTGAGAGTGTTTGAGAGGTTAAGCAGCGGAGTATTTTGTTAAGTTTTCGCTTGAAATCCTTGAATATTTTACTAAGTGTTTTGCCGCTTTTTTTTTTGGCGTCCTGCGTAAAAGATTATTTCACGCGGATTGGTAACGTAGACCGTTTTATCTTAATCATTTGGGTTAATAATTTTATTCATGTTGCTAGTGTAACACCTTGGATTTTCTATGCTAACACCTTGAAGTGTTTGTTGAATAGACAAAAATCAGCATACCTATCGTTACATTGTAGTAGTAACACCTTGGATTTTTGTTGCAGTAGGTCATCTATGGCATAGTGGGAGAAGCCTCGAGGATATAATCTGAAAGTTGGCTACTGTCAAAAGAGTGACCCTCTTCTCCAACTTTTCCGAAGCTTCTTTGATATAATTTATTATTTAATTCATATTATCCTCCGAAACTTTCGGCATGTCCTCTATAAAATAAGCGCTAAAAGAGAGATTTAACAAAAAGGGTTATCACGATTGCATTATGAATAAATAGTCCTTACTAAGTTTTTTTGAATTTACCACTACTTCTGGGAGGGCACCGAATGAAGAAAAACCGTGTCTCCTTCTCCTTGGACTTGTCAATAAATTCGATGATCAGAGTCTTCTCGAGAATGGCCTAATACATACTAGATTGACCTTGCCAATTTTGGACAATCAAAGAAGATTATAAAGAACGGAATGGATCACGGATTAGCCTCCAGTTTCACGAGAAATCATCCCCAAACATAGCTTGTAGGTATATGTGTATGGAGATAGCTGTATGGAAGAAAGACAGGTTTATTGAAGAAAGCGCGACAAGAAATCCGAAAAAGGAAAAATATCCATTATGCTAGATATGGACGGCAATATAAGTAAAGAAGCCTTCCAATGGGTTATCAATAGAGGAGCCTTCGGATTAGGGAATGGCTTCCCATGTCAGAAATAGGAAAATACGGAAGGATGACATTCACTTCTTCCTACATAGTGATCAACAACCTTCTCATAATATCATCAACCTTCAAAACCCACTTTACTACCTTTTTCTGAGAGGTGGAGGAGGTTTCACCAATAACAGGGACTTCCTTCAGAGAAGTCTTTTGGATACCTTTCCTTTTACTTATGGTGCAGGTTAGTGATATTATTTCATAATTATCAAAGTCATAATATTAAAAAAAAAACAAATGGAAAGCGCTTTATGTACCATTTCCTCCGAAAGCGCTATGAGACAATTGATGAAATAACCAAACAAAGTGCTTTCGGAAGAAATGGCGACTGAGGGTATAAAAAAGAGTCTTTTTTTAGTGATGGTTGGTTTTAAAACATTTTCTGATTTATGATGAAACACTTCCTCTTCCATGTGCCAAAACCCTAAAGTGGGATTGAAAGGTGCATATTTTGTGATTTGATGATCAATTACTTAGTCATATTCTCATTATCAGGCGTAAAACATGCAACCTGGACATATCAACACCACTCAATTGAATTATAACTTGACCCAAATAGATTTTAATCCAAAAAGCATATCAAATACATAAAAAATATGACAAACCTTGAAGAGGTTTCAACTCATGATTGAAATTCATGAATCCTTTAGAATTTCTCAATCGACTCCATTGATCCACTTAAACCCAAATCGATTATCGATTTATACATGAGAAATTGTGTGGGTTTACAAACCAAAATAAGTCAAAACCATTGCAAAATCAAAGTGAATGATAAAACGTTTACCTAGAATTTGTAATTGAAATGGTTTTGAGAAAACTAAGCTTGGTGATGTGTCTTGGAAACAATATTCATAGGTAAAAATAATGTAAGAGAAGAGGTATGCTATTTATAAAATCAAGGAAAAAGAGAGATATAAAAGTAGTTGGTGATTAAGATCAAACCATCCAGATAGTAATACCAAAAGGAGAGAAGAACGTTACATACATCGGAAATTGGACTTGGTGATTTAAAAAGATAGGAACACTCCTTCACTATCTAGGGGCAGTTGTTATAACCAAAATAATCAAGAAGAAACCGAATTCGACAGCTAAGGTGAAGGGTGCTAAAGCTAGCGAGTCTCTAGCAAAGACAAAACTCTTTCATCAACATTTTCTTTCGAAGCCAGAAATGAAGAAGAAAAGATTCCCTCCTATGAAAAAAAGCCCTACGAGTCAAACCCGAAGGGCATAATCTCCAAAAATAATTACCTCAAAGCATGTGGAAGGAAGCAATTAGTCGGCATAACCCAAAGGAATCATCACCTTAGTTGACGTACTCAAGGGTGTAAATCATAGTTTGGTGTATCTTTCAAACCAACTGAAGGGAGAATACTAGAAAGCCCAAACTTCCACGAATTGATCATCACAAAAAGTCCTCGAAGTGCAAAGCAAGATGAATCCATAAGCAGCGTCAATGGCCTAGAGCTATTATAGGCTTATTCCTCTATTAACCAGCCAAAACTTTCAGTTCCGAGAAAGTTCCTTCAGGGAGGCCCCTTTGTCCTTTGTCTTTATAAATGGCATAATTTGTCTCTTTTTTCTATCTACAAATATCATATTTAGTGTACAAGCATAAATGCTTACCAAAAGGCTCAATTTCTCAGGTCGTTTCGATCTTGTATTTCAAGTAAATGATTTATCTTTCATTCTTATTTTTGCAATCAACCCATGGATTTTGACTTAATTAAGGATTTTTGATCCTTTGATTAATCGATAATCGATGTTTAAGTTAATCAATGGGTACGGTTGCGGAACTCTAAGGTACTTGGGAATTTCGATAGTGATTTAACACCTTTTGATTTCATTCCAACTTTCTTAATTTTTTGTCACATTTTTTATGTATTCAATAAGCTCCTTGGATTGAAATCTTATTTGATTCAAATTATGGTTCAAAGGATTGATGTCGATATGTATAGGCTGCATGCTTTGGGCCTAACAATCAAAACATGTTTGACTAACTGATTATCAAAGCTCGAAATACGCCTTTTTGAAAGCACTTTGTTTGGTTACTTTGCCAATTGTCTCATAGTGCTTTCAGAGGAAAATTTTACATAGAGCACTTTCCCTTTGGATTTTAATGTATTATGATTTTATAACTATGAAACAATATCACCTAACAGAATCATGGGAAAAAAAAGAAAGGTGTCCATAAAACTTCTCCCAAAAAAGCCTCTAACCAGTGAATCTTCTTTACCCCGTCCAAAGATAATGAAGAAGAGATCTGAAAAAGATGATGTTGTTTTGGAAAGTCTCTGATTAAAACCTAGAAAGAAGTGAATGCCATCCTCGGAAATTTCCTTATTTCCGATGTGAAAGCAATTCTACCACCCGAAGGCTCTGTTATCTACAACCCATTGGCAGGCTTTTTTCCTTACCCAACCATCTGCATCTAGCACGGGGGATAATTCCCTTTTCCTATTTTTTATCATGCTTCCTCCAATATTCATCCAACAAACACAACTTTCTACCATCTGACTATCTCCAAACATGTATACCTATACTCTATGTTTGGAGGTGATTGCTCATGAATCCGGAGGCTAACCCCCGAGCCTTTCGGTTTTCTACCTTTGACTGGCCAAAATCGGCAAGGCCAATCCCACTTTGTACCAGGCCAATCCCAGAAAGATTTTGATCGTCGACCCTGTCAACAAGTCCAAGAACCGAGAAACCCAGTTCTTCTTCATCCGATGTCATTCTGAAATAAGCGAGAAATTCAAAAAATTTAGTAAGAACTTTTATTAATTATACAAGTGTTATATTCATTATGTTAAACTTTCCTTCTAATGTTTTTGTAAAGGACATTATGAAAGCCTCCGAAGACAATGTGAACCAAGTGATGAATAACATCAAAGTGCCTTCGGAGAGATTGGGGAAGAGGTCACACTTTTGACCGTCGCCAACCTTCAGAAACACAATCTTCTTCCTTAAGGTCAAAGAATATTAGGTGCACCCATATGATAATTTCTCTAGCGAGGGGAAGCTCTACTTAGCTCGAGGCGGCGAACTAAAATTTACCTCC